>VMDO01002820.1:0-45841 GCA_007922755.1 Pedetes capensis
GGGGAGATAAGAATGATGTCAATATAAGTGGACTAGATATAAGTCCACTTATATTGACAATATTGACAATATTGTCAATATAAGTGTCAATATAAGTGTCAATATAAGTGACAATATTGTCAATATAAGTGTCAATATAAGTGGACTTATATCCACTTTGGACTTATATCCAATACTTATATTGGACTTATATCCACTTTGGACTTATATCCAATATTGACAATATTGTCAATATAAGTGTCAATATAAGTGGACATCGCATGTAATTGTTCTAACAAGATAAAAACAAAGACCACTACAGGAAAAGTTTCTGTCTTAAACGAACTGGAACCCAAGGACATATAGAAATATACTACTAAGTAAAAGATGGAGAAGACTTAGATGGGAAACTTAGATGGGAAGGGTGGGAGGGGGGAAGCATAGGGGAGGGTAAGGGGTAACCTATATGAATAATGTTTATCAAAATGCATATATGGAAATGTCACAATGAAAAGCATGTCAAAATGAATCACATTAAGATGTACATTAAAAATTTCTAGAAAAAACAAAAAAAAGAAGCCTTGTTAAAATGCCTAGATTGGGGCAGTTGAGGAAAGTCCTACTCTATCTAGTCTTCAGGAAATTACCTAAGTCTGTTAACCTTAATTATAGTCCATCATCTTGTCTGGTGAGATTCTTAGGGAAGCCCTGGTTTCCAGGCAGGCAGGGCTCAGGCAGCCTTTCTCTTCTGGCTGTGTTGGAATTCTCGGCTGATAAGACTCACACTGGTTCCCAGGATAAGAGAAGCCCTTTCCTTCCCATGTGTCCCCAGTTTTTCTTTCTATCCTGTCTCAGTTGAGAACAATTCTGTATGAGAACAGTTAAGTAAGAGAACAATTCACTATGAGAACAATTCTGTTCTCATAAGCTGCATGACCCTGATGAAATTCCTTAGCCATTCTGAGCTCCAGTTTATCCATGTGTAAAAAGGAAAAGTTATTTAGGAAATTATGGTCTTCAAGTGCTGTGCCACGGAACCCCCGTGTTGTGAGCAAGTCGCTCAGGAGCCACTAGTGAACTCAGGTGGGAGGTGGAGATCTCCACTTTGCTTCATCCAAAGCAGCCCCACTCTGATCAGTTATTAGATCCCCAAATGGGATTTGTTTGTATTAACCAAACAACAACAACCCCTCCAACCAAAACAGCAAAAAAAGAAAAAGAAAAGAAAGAAACAAGAAGAAAAAAAGAGAGAAAAAAGAGGTTCCATTTCTTTAAAAAAGAAAAACAGGCCTGAAACACTGGTTTAGATGCTTTCCATAATTGTACTAGCCATGCTGTATGATGAGTCTATGATCATTTGCTGCAGCTTTAAGAAATGCCAAGATTGCTTCAGGTGTCTGAAGGGTATGTTCACATAAGCCCATGGGCTAGGAGGGCCAAGATGTAGAGTTGCACAGAGAGTTATGGATTGAATATTTTCCTCCTTTTACTTTATCCACCATCTTTGTCCCAAGAAATGACTGAAAATCAATTACACTGCAGTCATCACAGAATGTTGAGAGGCCATTAAGGGGTAGACCAATTGCTTGTTCAGTGCTTGACTCTCTCCTCTCCATTGTCACCAAGTGTTCGTGCAATGTCTTTTTGCATTCTTCCAGTGACTGTGAACTCACTGCCTCTAAAAGCAGCTCATCCCACCTTTGGTCTTCTCTGACTTAGACTCCTAATTTATAGAGCTTGACCTCCTCAAACTGTGTGAGACAAGCCCAGTCTCTCTTCCTATAATAACCCATCAAATATAATTGGAAAGTAATCACCCTCTCCCCACTGTCTTTAATCTATCAAGCTAATCACCCCTCATTCTGGAGCCCTACTCTGTGATATAGATTTAACCTGCTTCACTCTGTGTGTGGCCCTCACTCTTTGCCCTTCCTTTCCTAATGGTCACAGCAGAAGGGAATGCAGCATCCAACACAGGCTGACTAGACCAGAGGAGAGCAGAACAGCTTTGTGTTTCTGGTCTAATGCTTTTTAATTCTTTTGCATATTAAAATCACCTGAGCACCTAGAAAATACTGTTTTCTAGGCTCCATCCCTGACCCATTTAATCAGAAATTCTGAGGGTCTAGTCTCTGACATTAAAAACAATGTCCAAGTAATTCTTTTGTGTGACCAGAATTAAGACCCACTACTTTTGACACATGGGACAAAGATGTGGCAATCCACTCCTGAGGTAATCCCAAAATAGGCTTTGAAAGCCTTATGAGGGTCACTATGAGTCAGACATGACTTGATGGCACCTAACAGCAACAACTTTTGACACCAAGTCCTTGATTCTTGCTTTGACTGGCCAGTGATTTTTGGACCATGCTATACTGACTCAATGGCACCTAATAATGACCACATCCTCCTTGTTGGGAAGTCAATTTGAAGAAAGGAGAGAAAAATTGTTTCTGAGTCTATACCATACATAAATATAATTGAGACATTAAGGACACCATTTAATCTTGGTGTGTGAGTCAAGTGTTTTGCATTAGTTTTTTTTTCTTCCTTTATTGGTAAATATTGGTGGAGTACAGAGTAATACAGCATTGGCTTTTTCCATTATTGTATCAGTTTTATAAAAAAGAAAATTGAGCCTTGAAAAGATGAAGCAATTCTCTCCAGGTCACTCAGCTAGCCAAGAAACCAGTTTCAGATTCAAACCCAGATCTGTGTGTGTCCAAAGCTCACCTTCCTTTTGTGCCATCTGCATTCCTTAATTCAATTAATTTAATGATTATTTATTAAGAATCAAGATCTACCATATGTTAGACATGCTAGGCCAGCAACAATTATAAGCTGCAGCTTTTGTGGTAATCTACCAAGCTCTGCTAAGACACAGAACATTTTCTGTTTTCATTCAATGATTTGTTTATGGGTACATTTTCTTGAAGGAAAAATCATGTCAACGTAATGCAGGGTGTATAGAGAAATAAGTCTTTGGTATTTGGTTGTAAAATAAATGTCAGAATAAAATGTTTGAGAAAATAAAGAGCTGTATATGAAATCACTTCCTGCAGAGCTGTGGAATACTGATGGACTATTGTTGCTTGTGTTTCATTATTTAAAGCAAATTTGGTAGGTAAGGAAGCAGCTGCCATATCCCTGCCATGATCCATCCCGAGAACTGTAGTCTCCTTGCCAGGAGTGACTGGGGAATAGTTTCACATTGTTTCAGCCACAAGATTTATCTCATCCTTTAAAGACCATCCCTATCAAGTAAGCCTCAGCACGTGAGCAACATGACCTGTGTTTCTGTGACTTTCACCAAGCCTCTGGAACATGCCCTAATAAAGATGGCCACTCTTTTCTGTTTAGATTGACTAAGCAGGGCTATTGATGAGGGCCACCAATATGCAGATGGCTCTAGCCAGGAAGACATAACAAAGTAAGTGGTCTAGACAAGAGAAGGGAACAGAAGGAATAAAAGAAAAATTGATGACACCGAAGCAAAATGACAGTGAGAAGCATAGAGGGAGCATCCAATATATCTAGATTGAGTCCCCTGGCCATAACTATCCTCCTACCCAGTACCCACCTCTCTCCCCAGCTGAAAACAGCCTGTCCTTCAGATGCCATCCTTGAGAGCTCCTGTTCCTTGTGGGCTTCCCTAATCACCCAAGACTGAGTTTCTCCCCACCATGTTCTTCCAGACCTGTACTCACTTCATCAAGGGACAACATTGCCTTGTTACTTATTGATTGCTTCTTCTAGACAAGACCTTCTTAACTATATCCTCCAGCGAGTTACAAGCACGCCTATACTTTTGCACAGCTGAGCACTTACAGCATCCCAGCTGCTGGGGCCCTGAGCAGCCCAAGCTGTTTATCCCAATAGGAGGCAAAACTAGTCTTGATGTATGCCAAGATGTAGCAAAGGTGAGGAAACATTATTCTAGACTCTTCCTTAATTAATGAGAGGAGGGAAGGGAGAGAGGGAAGAAGAGAGGGAGAGAAGGAAGAAGGCAAGGAGAAATGGAAGCCAAACAGGCTGTTCTGGTGGGAATAGATTTTCAGCAACTGGAGGTACTCAAGAACCGTCATTTCTGAGGTTGTTCTGCGAGTAGGTCCAATCTGAATGTGATGTTATACTGTGACATTTAAGGTCCCCCTGTCTTTTTTTTTTTTTTTTTTTTTTTGCGGTACTGGGGATTGAACCCAGGGCTTTGCGCCTGCATGCTTGGCAAGTGCTGGACCACTGAGCTGCACCCCCAGCCCACTTTTTTTTTTTTTTTTTTTTTTTCTTTTTGAGACAGGGTCTCACTAAGTTACACAGACTGCCTCTGGTCTCGAACTTGTGATCCTCCTGCCTCCATCTCCCAAACCACTGGGATTACAGGCATGCGCCACCTCGCCTGGCTGGGTCACCCTCTGTCTTTAGAGCCAAAACAACCCAGTGGAAAGAATATGAGCTTTAGAATCAGAAACAGGAAAGTTTGAATCTTAGTTCTGAGACTTAGGATCTGTCAGACCTTGCTCAGATTATTTCACCTCTCTATACCTCAACTTTCTCATCCATAAAATGGGGCTAACAATAGTTTTGGTTTTAGGCTGTTGTGAGAATTAACGAGATAATATGTTCTCAATACTCTTGACAACATTTTGTGATTCTGTCTGGGAGCCACCTCAGAAACCACTTTAGCAGCAAATGACATTTAACAGCTTAGAGCTTAAGCTTGAATAGTTGAATCTGAATCTGGGTTCTCTATTTATTAGTAATATGACTCTAGGAAAGTTTTTAGCCCTCCCCCACCCCCCATGCCTCTGGTTTTGGTTTTGGTTTGATTTTTTTTTCTGTCAGATATAGGAAAATTGCACCTACTTTATCAGTTTCTGTTAAGAGAGTTAAAGAAGTCGACATGGGTAAAGCCCTCAGAGCATGTCTGCACCTCATCAACATTCACACTCACATTTGCTATTGTCAATATTGATTGGCGGGAGTCAGCTGAGGGGACTCTGTGAACTGAGGCTGGGTACACACCCTGGTCCAGGCTGCTTCTGTGCGGTTGTGGAGGAAATGCCAAGGCATCTGTAATGGAGCTATGCCCTGACGGCTGGGTGGAAGATGTAGAAAGTTCATTTGCTGTTAATATATATTCAGCTGTCCTAATTAGTACAAGTCCCCAAGCCTAAAAATAAATTAAGCTAGTCTTTTTTTTTTTTAATGAGGCTATAGGCTAGTAAGACTGTTGAGGGCTTCTTTTTATTAATGTTGTTCTAATTATTATAAGAGCCTGAAGCACTACCACTGTGGCATCCAATCCTATCAGATCTCGGAAGCTAAGCAGGGTTGGTCCTGGTTAGTATTTGGGTAGGAGACCACCTGGGAACACCAGGTGCTGTAGGCTTGGGGGAAGGACCTGGCAACCCACTCCCAAACAACAATCTTCCGTTGAAAACCCTGTGAATAGCAGAGAAGCCCTGACAGTAGTGTTTCACCTGTTGTATATAGGGTTGCTATGAATTAGATACCGACTCAATAGCATGTAACAACAATTATGAGAGGAAAAGTGTTGACACCAACCAAGTCTGACTGTGAACTAGAAGATCCCAGGACCCTGTGTCCAGGGTCATAAGGGGATCTGAGCACAAAATAGCAAGTAGTTACTATGGTAACTTTCAGTGTTTTACAATCTTCTATGGGGTTGACAATTCACATACATCATACATTCAAACTTTGCAGGCCACCTGTATTAGTTTTCAAAGATGGCCATAACGAAGTACCAAAAACTAGATAGCGTAGAACAACAGGGACCCATTGCTTCACAATTCTGGAGGCCAGAGGTGCAAATTCAGGATGTCAGCAGACCCTCATTCTTTCTGACGTCTCTAAGGGAGAACTCTTCCTTGCCTCTTTTAGTCCCTGCTGTTTGCCTGCAATTCTTGGCATCCCTCAGCTTGTGAATAAATAACTTCGGTCATGTGATTATCTCCTCTCTGTCTGCATCTGGTCTTCCCTCTCTTTGCATCTGTCTCTGTGTCCATCCATCTTTCCCCTTCTTATAAGGACACCAGTCACAATGGATTGAGGCCCAGCCTAATTACCTCATTTTAATTTGATTACCTCTGTAAAGACTCTATTTCCAAAGAAAGTCATATTGTGGGGTAGTAGGGGTTAGGACCTCAACCTATCATTTTTGAGAGATCAAATTTAACCAGCAGTGCCCTTCAAGGTTTGCACTATCATCCTGTTTTGTAGATGAGGTATTTGAGCCTCAGGGAGTCAAGAAAGGCATCCAGACTCCGTGGCTGTCATTTGGAGAAGTCACATGTCTTCTGGACCTAGACCCTCACACTAACTGGGACTGGGGGTTGACTCTTTTGGTGTGGCATGGAGTTGCAAGTTGAGCAGATGCTTCTTACAACATGAGTTGATCCTACAATTCACTATAACTCATCTGAATTTAATTAATCAGTTCTATGATCTTCTGGTCTATAGCCATACCACCCTGACATCAATCCTGTCAGATCTTGGAAGCTAAGCAGGATCAGCCTGGTTAGTTCTTGGATGGGAGACCGCCTGGGAATACTGGGTGCTGTAAGCTTGGGAGAAGGACCTGGTTACCCACTCCTGAAACAATCAGCCACTGAAAACCCTCTGAATAGCAGAGAAGCACTGACAGAGTGCCGGACGTGGCACAGTGTAGAGGTGTGTCTCATTCTGTTTTACACAGTGTCACTGTGAGTCAGACCTGACTTGATGGCCCCTAACAACAACAATGATCTTCTTAGGGACTCTCTCAACTGGAGATGTCCCTTTCCTTTTCTGGATGCCAAGCAGTGGCTGACTCTTACAGTGTCTGCTCAGGTACAGAGAGCACCTTGAGATGCCACCGGGATGAGAGTCAGGGGTAGAGGAGGATAGGATGGCTTGTCTCTGAACATCCTCTGGCCTCACTCATTGCCACTGAGGTTTGCTGATTTCTCCTTGTCACTGCCATCTGCCTCCATCTCTACAGGGCCTTCCCACTTAACCATTGTCCCACTCTGGCTTCCACTGAGGGAATCTGTACTCTTCCTGTGGCCTCTTCTCCTGTCCCAGGAGACCCCTCAGACCTCCTGGCCCTCTGTCAGTCATTTTCTCAGCCCCCCTGAGGTGCTCTGGGCTCTGGAGGCAGGGGGAGGTGTGAGATTTCTACATGGTCCTGGCATCAGGCGAGAAGCTTCTGGCTGAGGTTCTCAAAATTCCTGTGACATGCTTGTCATTATACTGGGTCAGTTCAGCAGATTTGCCAGCCAGCTGGGCTTATACCTCGGCTGTCACAGGCACTGTGACTTTCTACCATGACTCTAGCACCAGTTCAGCCCCTATGGGGGTTCTCCTGCCCCTGGCTCCTCTGGCAGGCCACCTGGCTCTCAAACAGTAGCCACCTAAAGTTCTGGAGTCAGGTGCAGGAAATTGTCTTCATGCCCTTTGGGGGCTAGCCCAGGCTCGGTAGAGGAAAGAATTCGGTTCTCAGGTCCTCTCTCTGCTCACACCTATCCTGCTCTCTGAGTCTCTTCTCGCTACTGTAACAGAATACTTCAAACTGGGTATTTTATAATAAACAAGTCAATTTCTCATGGTTCTGGAGGGGAGAAGTCCAAGATCAAAGCACCAGCATCTGGTGAGGGCCTCCTGCTGCATCATAAGGTGGCAGAAAGTATCACGTGGCTGAAGGGCAAAGAAAGGGTAAGGGAGAGGGGAAGGGGAGCCAAATATGCCTTTTAATAACAAACCTCCTCCTGCTACAATGAATTCTCTCCCAGAATAACAGCCAAATTGCCTCTTAAAGTTCTCACCTCTTCAACACCTTTACAATGGCAATTTAATTTCAACAGGAATTTTGGAGGAGATGAAAAATCCAACTATAGAACCTGCCATCACTTCTATGTGCACAACTCGCCTCTGCAGTGCTGTGGCCTTGGGTCCAATGGTCTAGGAAGGAAGCATGGTTAAGGCCCCTCTTCCTGAAATGTCAGGTTCTTCACCACTTCCTGTCCCAGAGACTCAGCCTCAAGATGGCACATGGAGTATGGCCATCCTCACACTGAAACCCTTTTACACTCTATTTTCCATCTTCTTCAGGTTTCCCCTCAAACCTAGTAATGAGACGTGCGTACCTCTTCCCTGTTTGATAGGATACTATCTTTACAGCCTCAGGCATCTCTACTCTCCTTGATTTGTGGTGTACATTCCAATCTTTGCCCTTGACAAAGCCATGATTTGATATTAAAACAACAGCAATCCAATGATAAGTGCAGTGAATCCCTACTTTTGCAATCACAAGACTTGGCTTTGCAGAACTCAAAACCTAGGACCTAAGTCTTGGTTCTCATGAAGTTTGTTGGTATCCTAGGCCATGAGCCTTAACTTGATGGTCTAGTTTCAAATCAAAAGAGTTGTAGGATAAAAAAAGAAATCACCTGGAAAGGAAAATTCATAAGATAATATTTCAGAATAGTGCTTTACTTTTGTTTCATCTTAAGGTTATGCAGCCAAGAAGAGGATCCTTTCCTGGTGCCTCCCAGAATTTGTGAGTTGAGTTGGTTGATGTGTCCTTTCAATGAGTCATGGATTCTGGCATGTAGCTCAGGACTTGAGATAATATCTCTAATTCTGGGTCTTCACATCCCAGATACATGCCATCAGTCCCCAAGTGTAGATATGAATGGATTGCCATATACTCACCCATGACTAGAACACAATGGGGACAGTGACTTGTTCCTGAGTTAACAGCCCAGCCTTCCTTTTAAGCAGGGGGCACGTCTCTCAATGTCTGCCACCAACACTATACACCTTATTGTTTTGTCCAATCTTTATTATTTTAAAAACACAGAAATGAAACCCAAGGGAAGTAAGAAAAATTACCCCAAAGCTTCCAAGGCTTCATTGTGGTGAAGCCAATGCATGGGAGCCTTGGGTACTGAGGGGCTCTGCAGGAATCCAGACTCCCGACAAGTTTTCTCGCCCTACCCCCTACTGCCATGAGGATTCCTTCTACTTCCCAACCAACAGATTGTTTTTCAACTATAAATATCCCATTTGGAGGAGGACCTGGACAAGCACAAACAGTTGACCCCAAGAAACCCCAATCCATCTGTTCATGGCTGCCAAAGATAGAATTTCTGACGAGCTAGGACCTGCATCTTTGCCAGGAGACTTTAGCTGCGTGCCAAGGAAGGATCCAGTCTCTGCTCAGATAAGCCCCTGTGGGAGATTGTGGAGAACACCATGGGGGCTGCCCTTGACGTATCCACCATAGGTCCTCCAACAGTCTCTACTCTGGAGGAAGAGACGTGGGGCAGACATGGACAGACGGGAAGGATGAGGGGTCCCCACGTTGAGCTCCAGTGGACTCCAGTGTCGCATCAGCAGCCTCTGGGTTGCCTGGGTCAGCCCCAATGCCATGCAGGAGTTTCTGGGAGGATTGAACAGGCAGCTGTCAGTTCACACTTGCTCCACTCAGCTTTCAGTCCTGGAGGCTGGGCTGGCAGGGTTCCCATGTAGAAGCCTGCAAGGGCTCACCTGTCAGAACTGGGCTCCTCTCAGCTCAGTTTTTGTTTTAAAAGGAGAGACCTCCTGAGGATTTGGAACCCTTTGTTCTTCTTGTAAGAATAAATAGGAGCTCACTACCTTCACAATAGAAAGATGGTAGTGAGAATTTAAATGGGACCACAGGCCACAAAATGGTAGGGGGCCAGAATAATGCAAGCGCTCCTTTTTTTTTCCTTTCAGGTACAACACACACACACACACACACACACACACACACACACCACTCCCTCTCATATTGCAAATATGATTAGATAAAAATATTATGGAAATCTTGCAGGTAAAAAATAAAAATTACAAAAGGACTTCCTTGAAAGTGGCTAAAGAGAGTCTCACAAGCCTCCCTAGGCAGAAAGTTGCAGAAGTGGGGAGGGCGGATACCTTGTGCACAGCAAGATTATAATGTGGTAAGACTGCTATTCTTGTGTGGCTCATTAACTAGCCTTAAAGATAATTCTAAGAGAAGTTCAAAGGATATTTTCAGCAGTGGGAGAATCAGCCAAGGCATTACTTTGAATGACAGCCTTTCCTTGGATCTCCATAAAAAAATTAATCACATTTCATATGCAAATAGATACCCTCAGGTGGAATGTCTGGCTCCATTCATTTATTCCAATGGTATTTCTGAGCTCTTACCAGCATGCAGCCATGGGCCAAGTGCTAAGGGGTCTATACCCAATGTAGGCCCCAGTCTCCTGGGTCTGCTATCTTTGGGGAAAAGCTTGGTTGGTGCCACACAGAGCATTTAACTGACATGTCAAGACAGAATTACCAAAATCACTGGCCACACCTCAGTTCCAAGTGTCAAGCTATCTTGCATCATTGGCCAGAGCCTCTTCCCCACTCTGGCTCCCCTGGCAGCTGCCTGACTCAGCGTCTCCATGCCAGGTGGAAGAGTTCATGGGGTCCTCTCTGCAGGCGAGTGCCATGGTGGTAGAGTCCTCTCTGACTCCTTCCAACTTCCTTGTGCAGTTTGGACCTTGGCATCTTTTCAGGGGTCTCTGATGTGTCAGGGTTGTCATTGTCAGGTAAGAAGCTGAAAACCCATAAACTCAAACAGACTTTTATCGGGAGAAGCTGTCAGGGCTGTCTCTGGCAAAGGAGAGAACAGCAGCTGGGATAATAAGGGGTGAGGCTTTTACGGGCTCTAGGTGGCAGAAGGAAGGGGTGATTGACGTGTCACATCAGGATAGGTAGGAAGCAGGTGTGTGGAGGGTTCTGATAGGCTGGAAGAGGAAAAAGGAAGTAGTCATCAGTTGTCAGGCCCAGAACATATTTCAACTTAAGTTTTGGCAGGCTTTTTTTGCAGACTTTTTGAAGGCTGAGGGACAGTGGGTAGAAGAGGGCACCACCTTATAGGGAGGTGCTATTTTGTAACAGGTCCTGACTAACAGTCTTGAGTACAAAGAGCCTCCTTAAAAACTGATGCTTCCCCTTGAAAGGGGAAAAGGGAAAAGGAGGGAAAGGAATTAAAAGATAAAAGGCAGGAACTGCCAGAGAGAAACCAAAGTTGGGCTTCCCAAGGAAGAAAGACTGTAGGAAAGGGAGGCCTTGGCATCTGTTGGCCTCTCCTTTTTACTTCTGAGTACATGCAGCCTGCCCTGGCCTCTCTGTCTCCTGACCTATGTCCTCTTTGTCATTATACACACTACCACCCCAAACTCTGACTTTGTCTCTACTTCTCAAAACCACCAGTGGGTTATCACTGAGGCTGGATAAAGTCATCTGACATCTCAGCCATATAAATTAGTTTTCTGTATGTGGTGCCCTTGCTCTCCTCCTGGAACCCTTTGCTCTCGCTCTTGAGGTCTACTTACAGTTGCCCAAATGCATCCTGCGTTTTCTTGCTCAGTCTTCCCCTCTGTTTACACCACTTTCCTCACTCACCTTCCTTAGTGAACTCACCAGTCCTCTAAGCCTCCCACCAAGCTCATTAAACTGTTCTTCTTGCCTTTGAAGCCTCACCATTTCTGCCATCTGTAGCACTCTTACAACCCTTAAAAACTACCTTGTGTTATATAATGGTGACTATATGCTTAATAAATCTTAAATGCTTGAAGGAAAGTAGGAAGGAAGGGAGGGAGGAAGAAAGAAAGGAAAGGAAAGGAAGGAAGACTTCCCTCATCCTCTAGTCCTTACTAAACAGAACCCATGATGACATGTGATTAAGGATTCATAGGGCTTTTGTTTTTGTTTTTTGTGATACTTGGGGGTTGAACCCAGGGCCTTGCACATACTTTGCAAGCACTCTACCACTGGGCTGCACATCTAGCCCATTTTTTATTTTATTTATTTATTTTTTATTTTGAGACAGGGTCTTGCTAAGTTGTGCACGTTGCCTCTGGCCTCAAACTCATGATCCTTCTGCCTCTGCTTCTCTAGTCACTGGGATTACAGGTGAGCATCACCTCATGCAGCTAGAGTCATAGTTATTTTTGTTCAGTTAAGAGTTGTCTGGATGAAGCACTGGGTAGAGGCAGGCATTAGGTGATTCTTGATATGGGGTGATGCCACTGTGGTCTACACAAAGTGTACCTGACCTTGACAAGAGGAGGCAGAGCCTGGTATGATAGCAGGGCTTCCTGGAAGGAGAGGAGAGGCCTTCTTCCCAGACAGACCCCAGCTCTCCCCAGAAGAGGGGGTTCCACGCTGCCACCTGGCTCCAGCTGCAGAGCCTATAAGGACCCTTCCCCCTCCTAGTCAGCCTTGGAGAGACACACCAATTCCTAGGCTGGCTCTCATTTAAAGTCTTCTCAATGGCAAGTGCAGAAAAGGTAACAAAGCCTGTGGATTTTAGTTCCACTTTAGCTCCAGGGATTTCCTCATTTAGTTACAGCATAGAAAACTTTGTAGGAGGGAGGTGGAGGCAGCAGACAGAAGGCAGGGCTGTGGCAGGGTGTCCCCCTTCTCCCCTCTCCTTCTGTGGTCCTATAGCCACATGCTCATCTGTTTGCTCCCCACTGTTCCTGGGCATCCACCTAGGTACTGCTCCCATCTCTCTGCCTCTGTCATTTTCACCTCCTACTCATTGGGCTGTTCCCACTGTTTCTATTTCCTGGCTCTTCTGCTTTATGGCTCCTTTCCGTCCACAGCATCTACCCTGTGGATATTCTGATCTATTTATATTCTCCTGCAGCACCCAGCCTCCCTCACTTTTCTTAATCTCTTTTATCAATCTTGTTTACATTCTCTATCAGCCCCTTCATCTTGCCATTATGTGGTTATCCATATAGTTAAATTGCCCTCACTCCTCCTTCTCTGTCCTCAGCTTTCTCTTGGACCCACTCCAGGCTCCCCTAGCAAGCCTGCCTGCTCTACCCTCACCCCCTCCCTGAATTTGACATGTGGCCCTATTAAACTCCCCTCTGGGGTAAGACTTGCCCCACCAGCCATACACTACTCTAGATGGGAGGTCTAGATCTATCTACTAATAATAAGTAGCAAGAGCTAAATGGCAGATGGCAGAAATTGTGAGGTTTCAAAGGCAAGAAGAACAATTTGATGAGCTTGGTGTGAGGTTTAGAGGATGGGTGCTGATGGTCTGCAGCCATAGCACCCTGGCATCCAATACTGCCTGATCTCGGAAGCTAAGCAGGGTCGGGTTAGTCCTTGGATGGGAGACTACCTGGGAATATTATGTGCTGCAGGCTAGACAGAAGGACCTGGCAGTCTACTCCCCAAAGGATCCATCATTGAAAACCCTATGAATAGCACAGAAGCACTGACAGTAGTGCCAGGCATGGCACAGTGTTGGGTAGTGTTTCATTCTATTGTACACAGGGTTACTATGAGTCAGACCCTACTCAATCACACCTAACAACAAAACAACAACACCAGATGAGCAACCAGCATAGACCAGGCCCTGACCTCTTTCTTCATTTCTTGCTTAGCACAACTTTTTGAACCTGCCACCATACCACCCTGGTGTCTGATCCCCTCTCATTGCAAAGCCAAGCAGGGTCAGTCCTAGTTAGTCTTTGGATGGGAGACCACCTGGGAATACTGGGTTCTGAAGGCTTTGCAAAAGGACCTGGCAGAAGGGTACTCAGCCATCAAAAACCCTAAGAATATCAGAGAAGCACTGACAATAGTGCCAGGTATGATACAATGTTGGGTAGTGTTTTATTCTTTTGAAACATAGGCATAGGGTTGCTATGAATCGGGTCTGGCTCAGCAGCACCTAACGACAACAACAATGACTTTTCAAGGCAATCCCCCTTCATGTTACAGAAGAGGAACCTGAGGCTCAGGGAGGTGAAGCAACTTGCTCAATGTCACCCAGTTAATAAGTGAAATATTGACAACTGATTCTCAGTTATCTGCATGAGCAATGACATGGATAATCCTCCCCTGCAGAAAAAATTAAAAGTCATTTCTAATAGGCTTTGGAATGTAGCGTTGGCGGCAGTAGATTTCCCTCCTGGTGCTGCTCTGCTGTGGCTGATAGTTAAATACAGGGCAGGAAAGGCCAATGTGTGGAACCTGTTAGTGCTATAGATGCTGAAAACACTGAGTCTGACACAATCCTCCACAGAAGGAATTGTGGATGAGGTGTAGTTTACCATAGAGGAGAGAGCCAGAGTGACTGATAGCTGCCAGACTCCTTCCCACCCCTTGCTCACAAGTCCTTGTCCCCAGCCCTGTAAGCCATCTCCACTGCCATAGCACCTTTTGTCTCTGACCAAAGTGGTGTGAGGTGGTGCCAGACACCTAGTAAAGAACAAAGGGTGGCATTCCAGGATTCCAGCTAGACTGGAATAAATCATGGAGTGGGGAAGTAATGCTCCCCTTGTGCTAGACAATAGAGAGATGGCCAAGATGGAACTATGATGGGATAAGATGGGGTGTAGTGGATCCTTGAGTCACTTTAGAAAGAAGAAGGCAGAAGAGGAGAAGGAAGGAGGAGGAGGGAGAGAAAGGAAGAGAAGGAGGGTGGAGGAAGAAGGACGAAGAGGAGGAAAAGGAGGTGGAATAGGAAAACGGGGGAGGAAAAGGAAGAAGAGGAGGAGGAAGGAAGAAGAGAGAGGAGGAGAAGGAGGAGGATGAGGAAGAGGAGGCGGCGGAGGAGAAACCCTAAAAAACAAAAAGTGACTTCTCTTCCTGACCTGGTGAACTCCTAAAATAAGAATTCCAAGGAGAGAGAAAAGTAACAGCAAGACAGAACCTTCGGGACTACGGAATTACTGAATTCCCTGGAGCAGGCACCCCAAGTTCCTTCCTGGTCCTTCTTGCCTCAGGAGTTGGATCGGAGGTCCTTGCACAATGTGCTGGGCCCTCTGCATCCTACCTCCAGTATATTAGCTATGTTTAGCTCTGTCCACAAATTCCCAGTGGTAACCCTTACAATGTGGGGGAGTGAACTGAGACCCCCAGGGAGCATGTTGGGAAAGAATGGATAGCCTTTCTCTCCTAGCTCCTAGTGCTTTATACTGAGCCTGAAAGGTTTTAGAATCCAGAGGTGGACACCCACAAGTACCTCAATCACTTAGAGTAGAACAGTGAGAAGTGGGGAGCCCTAGAATAAAGATGCCATCAGTGTACACTGGGGACACACAAGACACACAAGAGTATGGGGACCCTCAGTCTGGTATGAGGGTTGAAGAAGGCTTCATGGAAGAGGCAGCATTTGTGTTGGGTCTTAAAAGTTATTGTTGTTGTTGTTAGGTGCTGTCAAGTTGGGTCTGACTTGTAACAACCCTATGTACAACAGAATGAAACACTCCTCAACACAATGCCTGGCACTATATCAGGGCTTCTTTGCAATTCATAGGGTTTTCCAGGGCTGATTATTTCTGCATTGTTTCAGGAGTGGGCTGCCAAGTCTTTCTCCCACTTTTACAGTGCTGGCGATTGAATCCAGAGCCTCAGAGCATGCAGAGCAGCACTGCACCAACTGAGATAAACCCCGGTGGGTCTTAAAAGTACGTAGGATTTATGCAGATATTGTAATGAAGGTGTGATCATTAGCAAAAGAAGGAATTTTCTGATACATTTATAACCTTGGCATGATGATTTGGGGACAGTGATAGAGGGGAGAAAAGTCATCTTTTATGTGAGAATCTGACTTCACAATCAACTCCAGAGGGGCAGTCGCTGTGTCTCTGTAGTCACTGTGCCTAGCACAGTCGTGGCTACTCCTCAAAGAATGTGTCAGTTACAATGCCTTGACAGTGGTTTCAGCATGTGTAAGGGGGATGCTGGTGCTGCTCTGGGATCTGCACCACCATCACGGGGAGGCTGAGGGTCGAGGCCAGGAGCCCGGGGACCTGAGTGCATTTCTGACCCTGTCTCCTCTTCTCTCATCTTCTCAAACCTTCTCCATCAGACTTTGCATCTCTTCCAGGAAAAACAGGTAGGGCATTGCCAAGCCAACGGAGACTCCCTACCCAAAGCTGTAGACCCTGTCACAGAAAAGGAATTTCTTGTTAAACTTCTATCCTGTGAAATCCTGCCGCCACACACCGCAAGCCTGGCTGTGCCAGCGGAGACTTCCTGCCACCACAGTGCTGGGGAATAAAGGAAAATGCTTAGCATTAAATTTCACATAAATCAGACTTTATTTGCTCTGGTGACAGGTTATTACCTTCTGTAGGGAATGAGGGGGAAAACGGCTGCTGGCTGAAGACCCGGCTTCCCAGATGAGGATGTCTCCAATAGCAGCTGGTGGCACGGCAGGTTTGTCTCATTCCTTCTTACCCCCCAGGCCCCAGGACGATGGTTTTTCTGTCAGCATCTGCAGGCAGGCTCTCCCCACCTTCCCACTGCTGGAGATAATGACTGCCCCCTAAGCAAGTCATACACCATCCCCACATGCCTTGTGGCTCAGGCTCTCTCCCACCCAGAGCACTCCATGCACCTCTGTCCACCTCCTTAAACTTAATCTTCCCTTTGAGGCCCAAGGAAGTCTAAAACCTCCTTAAAATCTTCCCTCATTGCCCACATTTTGGCACTCTCTCTCTTCTTTGAGTTCATCCCTAACCTCTGCTCCATATACAACACAATTATTGAGAATCTGTCTGCTTAAAATGGTGGTTGGCTTCTCACTGATCTGCATAACTTCTCTCCTCAGCTAGGCTGTGTAAGCTGAGGGTAGAGATCAGCACCTAGACATGTTTTGGTCCATCCACAGTGCCCAGCACAGGGCCTTGCCTCCTGTGGGTTCTTAAGAAAAATAACTGTGTTGGTTCCTCATAGGAGTGTATAAGTCAGGACAATATTAGGTATGCTATAGTAACAAATGCCCCCAAATTCTCATGGCTTAAAATAAAACAAATAAGAATTCTTGTTCATGCAAATCAACCAGCAGACTCTGTTTATTTTGTTGTTGTTGTTATTGTTAGGTGCTGTTGAGTAGGGTCCAACTCATAGGGACTCTATGTATAGCATAATGAAACACTCATTGATTCTGTTCCAGGCCATGTAATTACATGTAAGCTCATTGTTGCAGACACTGTATCAATCCATCTAGTGGAGGGTCTTCCTTTTTTTGGTAGACCTGCCATTCTCCCAAACATAATGTCCTCCTCCAGGGACTGGTCCCTTCTGACTACATGTCCAAAATATGTAAGATGCAGTCTAGCCATCTTTGCTCCCAAGGAGAACTCCAGTTGTACTTGTAGGACAGATCTATCTGTTGGTTCTTTTGGCAGTCCATGGTATAATCAGTATTCATCTCCAGCACCATAATTCTGAAGCATTAATTCTTCTCCTGTCTCCCTTGTTCAATGTCCAGCTTTCATAACCATATGATGTGAGTGAAAATGCCATGACACAAGTCAGGCACACCTTTGTCTCCAATGTGATATCTTTACTTTTTAATACTTTAAAGAGATCTTTTGTCACAGCCTTTCCCAATGCAATGCATCTTTTGATTCCTTCACTGCTGCTTCCATGGTTGTTGATTGTAGAACCAAGTAAAGCAAACTAGTGGACAACTTCAATCTTTTCTCCATTTATCATGAAGTTGCTTACTGAATCAGTTGTAAGGATTTTTATTTTGTTGATGTTGAGTTGCAATCCATACTGAAGGCTGTGTTCTTTAATCTTTATCAGTAAATGTTTCAAATCCTCTTCACTTTCAGCAAGCAGAGTTGTGTCTTCTGCATAATGCAGGTTGTTAATGAGTCTTCCTCTAATCCTGATGCCATATTTTTTTTCATTAAGTCCAGCTTCTTGGATTATTTGCTCAGCATAGAAATTGAAGAGGTATAGTAAAGGGATACAGACCTGATGAACAACTTTTTCAACTTTAAACCAAGCATTGTTTCCTTGTTCGGTTTGAACAACTGCCTCCTGGTCCATGTACAGATTCTTCATGATTACAATTAGGTGCTGTGGTATTCTCATTCTTTGCAATGTTATCCATAGTTTGTTATGATTTACACAGTCAAATGCTTTGGATAGTCAATAAAACATAGACAGACACCTTTCTGGTATTCTCTGCTTTTGGCTAATATCCATTTGACATCAGCAATGACATCCCTGAGTTCTTGCTCTCTTCTGAATCCGGCTTGATTTTCTGGCAGTTCCCTGTCTATATACTGCTGCAGTTGCTTTTGAATGATCTTTAGTAAAATTTTGCTTGTGTGTGATGTTAATGATGTAGTTTGATAGTTTCCACATTGAGTTGGATCTCCTTTCTTTGGAATAGGCACAAATACAAATCTTTTCCACTCAGTTGGCCAGGTAGCTGTTTTCCAAATCTCTTGGCATAAACACATTAGCACCTCCAGCGCTGCATCTGTTTGTTGAAACATTTCTGTTGGTATTCCATCAATTCCTGGAGGCTTATGTTTTGTCAATTCCTTCAAGACAGCTTCTACTTTGGCCTTCAATTCCATTGTTTCCTCATCATATGGAACCTCTTGAAATGGTTGGTCATCTACCAATTCTTTTTTGTATAATGACTCTATGTATTCCTTCCATCTTCTTTTGATATTTCCTGCATTATTTAATATTTTACCTGTAGAATCTTTCACTACTGCCAGGCACAGTTGTCCACACCTGTAATCCCAGAGACTCTAGAGGCAGAGGCAGGAGGATCACAAGTTTAAAACCAAAGTCAGTCTGTGTAATTTAGCAAGACCCTGTCTCAAAAAGGAAAAAAGTGGGCTGGGCCTGCAGCTCAGTTGTCCAGCACTTCCAAAGCAACCAAGCTGGGTTCAATCCCCAATGCCACACACACACACACACACACAAAAAAAAAAAAAAAAAAAAAAAAAAAAAAAAAAAAAAAAAAAAAAAAAAAAAAAAAAAAAAAAAAAAAAAAAAAAAAAAAAAAAAAAAGAAAAAAAAAGAAAGAAAGAAATAAAGAAAGAAAAGAAAAGAATAAAAGAATCTTTCACTATTGCCACTGGAATCCTGAATTTTTTCTTTAATTCCTTAAGCTTGAAAAAAACAGCATGTTCGTTGTTTTTGGTTTTCTGTTTCCAGTTCTTTGGATATGTCATTAAAATATTTGATTTTGTCATCTCAAGCTGCATTTTGAAATCTTCTATTTATTTCCTTAATTTTATCATGTCTTCCTTTTACTTTAGCTGCTCAACTTTCAATGGCAAGTTTCAGAGTCTCTTTTGACATATAACTTGGTCTTTTCTTTTTTTCCTGTCTTTTTAATAACCTTTTGCTTTCCTCATGAATGATATCTTTGATGTCAGACTGCAACTCATCTTGTCTTCTATCATTCATGTCTAATGCATTAAACCTGCTTTTGAGGTGGTCTCTGAACTCAGGTGAGATATACTCAAGGTCATACCTTGGCTCTCATACACTTGTTCTAATTTTCTTCAGTTTCAGTTTGAACCTACATATAAGCAATTGATATTCTTATCCATAATTGGCACCTAGTCTTGTTCTGACATTTGCCCTTGAGCTTTTCCATCATCTCTTTCCACAACTGTAGTCAATTTTGTTCCTGTATGTTTCATCTGGTGAAATCCATGTGTATAGTTGCCATTTATGTTGGTGAAAAAGTCTATGTGGTATGTAAAGGTCATGGGTCTGACAAAATTCTATGATGCATTCTCCAGCATCATTTCTTTCACCAAGGCCTTTCACCAAGGCCTCACTACTACTGAGCTTTCTTTGTTTCCAACTTTTGCATTCCAGTCATCAGTAATTATCAGTACATCCTGATTGCATGTTTGATCTATTTGAGATTACAGAAGCTGGTAGAAACATTCCCTTTCTTCATTTGTGGCCCTAGTGGTGGGTGCATAGATTTGAATAATAGTCATCTTCACTGGCCTTCCCTATGGGCATATGGATATTATTTTGTCACTGACAGCGTTGTATTTCAGGACAGATCTTGAGATTTCTTTTTTGATGTTGAATGAAGCCCCATTTCTCTTCAATTTGTCATTCCCAGAGTAGTAGGCCATATGATTATGTGACTCAAAATGGCCCATGCAGTCCATTTTAGCTCACTGATGCTTAGAATGTTAATGTTTATGCGCTCCATTTCTCTTTTAACAATTTCTAATTTTCCGTACATTCCATATTTCAGTTATTAATGGATGTTTACAGTTGTTTCTCCTCATTTTGAGACCTGTCACATCAGCAAATGGAGGTCCCTGAGGCCTTACTTCATTTCTGTCAATTAAGGTAAACTACTTTGATGAGGCAATTCTTCCACAGTAGTGTTTTGAATGCCTTCTGACTGGGGGTGGGCAGGGCTTATTCTCTGACACTATATTTGACAGTGCCTCTCTGCTATTCATAGGGTTTTCAATGGCTAATTGTTTCAGGAGTAGGCTGCCAGGTCCTCCTCCCTAGTCTATCTTAGTCTGGAAGCTCAACTGAAACCTGCCCACCATGTGTGGCCCTGTTGGTATCTGTAATACCGGTAGCATAGCTTTCAGGCTCATAACCACATGTAAGCCTCCACAGTATATCAAACTGACAGACGTGTGGGGGCTACTTATTTTAGCAATCCATAAACCCAACTCAAATTGCTTCGGAAAGTCCTACATTGGCAATGGAATATAGTCCTGTCCTAGAAGTGAGACAGCTCATCTCCACTCCACAAGCCACATAGTGCCATCAAGTATAAGGGGACAATAAAGTCTAATCTTGGGGACTAGGGATTAGTTTATTTGGTAGAATGCCACTCTGCACTCTCTGAGGCCCTGGATTCAGTCCCCAGCACCACAAAAACAGGAGAAGGACATGGCAGCCCACTCCCAAAATAATCAGCCATTGAAAACCCTATGAGGGTCGCTATGACTCGGCCATGACTCTACAGCACCTAACAGCAACAATAAAGTACAGTCCTACCATGTCTCCAGAAGGCAGAGAGAGAGAGAGAGAGAAAGAGAGAGAGAGAGAGAGAGAGAGAGAGAGAGAAATACATGGTCAGTAGCACCAATAGCTTCTCCTAAGTGCTCTGTTACTTGATTCCATGAGGAATGTGCTCCATCTGCTTTGTCCACTGTTGAATCTCTAATGCTGGCTCAGGTACAGAGCAGGCATTCGGTAAATACTAAGGCTGATAGCCAACCTTGTTCTGAGCCTTTTTCTTCATCTCATGTGCCTTGTTCGCCTTTGGTCTGCCCTCCGTTCCTCTATGGACCATCAGTCCTGGAAGGAAACAGCCTACCTGCGTGCTTTGCAATCCTAACACACAAGGGTCAGTGTGGCTTGGACACATCCCTTCTGCACCATCGCAGAAGCAGGAAAAGAGAGTATCATCATCTGTTGAGACCGCTTATTGTTTGGAAAGTATCTGTATAAAAAGTGTGCCTGTATGTGAGTGTGTGTGCACACAGGAAATAGTGGAGGGGGCAGGACAGAAGGAAGTCCCTATTTCATGGATGTCTATCTTTCATAAGTAGTTGATTGGGTTGTGTTTGATGCAATCCCTGGTAGTGGGAATTGTGGGAAAAGACATTGGGAAGTGGAAATGCAATTCTTTTTGCAGCTTTGTCTGATTCCCTGTGGGCCACTCCTACTGTCTTCCTTTCCTCCATTTGATCCTCTCTCCTCTCCTTTTTTCTCTACATTTATTGCCTCCTCTGTTTTCCCCAAACCATAGTGTCAGATAGGAAATGAAGAGAGGGAGCAGATGTGGCTTGAGTTGGGGAGGGAGGAGGAGGTTTGAGAACTGCAAGAACAGGAATGGGGTCAGCCATGTTCATGACCTGTGGCTTCTTGTCATGGCCACCTTTAGACATACCTGTCCAGGGTGGGAGCCCTGAAGAGGAAGTCAGGAGCAAAAATCATTCCAGGTGTTCTCTTCTGCCCTCCTGCTACCACCCCCCATCTTCTTCTTCCAGGGGGATCTGACACCATGACTCAAGTCCTGGGAAGGGAAGGGCCCTTTGGCTACCCGTCCTATAGTAAAGGAAAGGAAATGAGGATGACATCTTCTGCCAACTATGTCCAAAGCTTAGTCTTCTACCAACTGTGTCCAGGGCTTAGGTTGGGCTCTCCTGGCACCCCTGGGAAAGTGAAACTGGTCCAGCAGCACTGCCACCTTTGATGCTGGACATTTGCCAAGCTCACCATCTGTACCCTGTGGCCAGCGGTGTGCATCACCAGCTCCTACATCCACCTCCGCCCTCTCCCCGCTGTGCCCAGTTTGTGCTGGGAATCTGCCAGCGCCCCCGACTACATCATGCAATTGGATAAGCTTTGCCAGGTTTATGGCTGGTAATTTATGGCCTTCTTTAGCAACATCTATCATGCTGTACAGTCGTTAATCCCAGCATCTTTGCCCACTTTGCAGAAAATAGCTTGCAATTCTTTACAATGTAGCATTTGCTAACTCACCTGTCGGGCTGTCAGGTCGGCTGGGTGTGACAAGCCACTCTCCAGTCACTTCTTTTCATCTTACTTTGCTTTCGTGAGCCAGGCTTCTCCTTCCAGAAAACAGCAGCAAGGATTCTTTATTAGCTAGCTACCATCCTGCTCTCTCACCTTCCTGCCACAGTGCCAGCTCCACACCTAGCCCCCGAGCTGCCTGGGAAGGTGGTGGCAGCACCAAGGGGAGGGTGGGCTCATGGCCCCAGCAGGGGCAGAAACTTTAACTGGCACAAAAGTAAGGGCAGAGCCCAGGGGACAAACTCCTTCTCTTATTCAAGTCAGAGAGGAAGGGGTGGAGTGCACCTGGAAGGTGGACGAACCTACTTGTACTTGATTGCAGAGAAGATGAAACTCCTCCATGGTGAACCTCTGCTCAGGTCCACCAGACAAGGAGCAATCCAGACCAGACTACTGGAAATGGCCCACATGTGCATCCAAAGCGGTACATAAATGCACTTGGCTCCAGCATGAATCACAAGGCATTTTACCGTCAACACTTTTAACTTAAGCTATTAAAATTAAGCCCCCTTATCCTAATGCTCTGGGCAAAAGAGAAGGTCGCTGGGGAAATTCTAAAGCATGCTGAGAGAGGTCCAGTAAGGTGAAGAGATTTGGACTGAAATCATATGGAACCTAGAGTATACATGGATAACTTTTTTTTTCTTAGTTCTAGAGAAAGATAGAAGTGAGACAAACAAGTTGGAAGGGAATACATTGATAATTAATAATTGGAAAGGAATGATAAAGGAATGAAAGGAATAATTGGAAAGGAATGATTAAATGGTTAAAGTCAGATGTTGCAATATACAGATATAGAGAAAGATAAAGATGTAGATATCCTTTAAGTATTAGATATGTGTGTATGTTGTTGTCAGTGTTGTTAGGTGCAATCAAGTTGGTGTCCAACTCATAGCAACAATACCTACAATAGGTGAAACACTAGTATCAGTGCTTTTCTGCTATTCATTGGGTTTTCAATGGCAGACTGATTTTTGGGAGTGGTTTGTTGGGTCCTTCTCTCAAGCCTACAGCACCTGGTGTTCCCAGGCTGTCTCCCATCCAAGCACTAACCAAGCCTGACTCTGCTTAGCTTCTGAGATCTGACAGGATCAGATGCCACAGTGATACGGCTGCAGGCACATATTATATATGTCATATTTATAGGTATCTTCTGATTTATTATTTTTCTGTTTTCCACATTTCATATAGTGAGCACTCATGTCGGGGCATGAAAGAAATGCAACACTACAGACGGATAACGATGCCCATTATGACAGACAGACTGAAGTGATGCCCATCCAGGGCAGCCATCCTGCCCTGCACACCTTCCTGAGAGCGTCAGGAAGAATATCAGGCAGTGCCTTATCTGGCTGTTTCTTGTTGCAGGGAACATTCTCTACCAAACGACTTGAATGTCTTCTGGCTTCATGTGTGATTTTCTGACAATAAATACAGAAAGGAAGTCTCATTCAGGGAAGAAATATTTCTCAAGGCAAGTGTCATTGTCTTCTCCTCCCTGCTGACCTCAGGGTGCTCAAGAAATATTTGAATGTATGAAAGCAGTGACAAAGGCCGCCCTCCCAGCAAGCTGAGACAGGAGGCTCAGGCTGATGTCATTGTGCTGACCCTGGAGCAAGCTCGTGGGTCTCAGTGCTGGAATGTGGGGCTGGTGGGCAGCAGCCCTTAGCTGATGTGGCCATCCAACCAGGCTGCAGACAGCACAGACATGGTGTGAACTGTGCGTGATGAAAGCATGTCCCACACCAGGGCTGCAGACATGGCGAGGTCTCCCACAGAGCTCACGTTTCCCCTGACAGTGTCTGTTTCCTTCTTTGCCTTACTGGTGGCTTTCTTTGCAGAGAAATAAGCCTTATTCAGTGGAAGACACATGCTCCCCCAAAAACTTTCCTATGGACCCTGGTGGTTCTGCCAGGGTTGCCTCTGATGGTTCCTCTTTTGCTCCATGTTCCTTTTGGAACTTGGCCTCTGACCGTCGAAAGTGACATTGACATTGGTATGAATCTTGGGTCTTATAAGCCAAAGGATGAAGTGAGGAATACAGAGGACAGACCAAAACCTGGAGGTTAGTGAGGCAAGAGCAGCAGTGGGTCAAAGGAGTAACGAATGTGAAGGTTTGGCAAAGAAGAGAATGAAGCAATGCACTAAGGGATTTAGGGCCCATAGGAGGGGAAGTGGAGTGAAGAGGGGGTGGAGAGAGCGGGCACAATGGAAGGCTTAGTGCACGGGTTAAGAGTGCAAGCTCTGGGGCAGTTGCCAGCTTTTGAACCCAGTGTGTGTGTGTGTGTGTGTGTGTGTGTGTGTGTGTGTGTGTGACCTTGAGGAAATGACTGGACTACTCTGGGCTGCAGCTTCCTTGTCTGCAAAATGAAGATAGTAAGAGCAACTCCATCTACTGGGCTGTTGTGAGGACAGATGAGGTAATGCACATGCAGGACTCGGACCATAATAGGCGTCCAGTCAATATTAGCTACAGCACTACACTCCCTGAGATTGAAGAGGAGAGGGGGTCTCAAAAAGACACTAAAGATTGAGAAGATGTGGTGGCACACACTCATGATCCCAGGGGCTCAAGGAGTGGAGGCAAGGGGATTGCAGTTTCAAGGCCAGAGGCAGCCTGGTAACTTAATGAGATCCTGTCTCAAGATAAAAAAAATTCAAATGGGCTGGGGTGCAACCCAGTGGTGGAGCACTTGCAAGATCCTGGATTCAACCTCCAAGCCCCCCCCCAAAAAAAAAAGAAGAAAAGAAAAGAAAGGAAAGAAAAGAAAAGAAAAAACAAAAGAGAAAAGAAAAGAAAAAAGAAAACAAAAGAGAAAAAAAAGAAGAGAAGTGAGAAGAGAGTATGGTCAGAGGGTGACAGGGCAAAGTGAATGTTGTGAAAGTGAAGCCATCCTAGCTGATCATAACTTCCTCAGTGGAGCCATGGTCGTGGGCTCCAGAATGGGTTTTGCATAAAGGATTTAATGAGAGAAGGTACAGGGACTGAGGTTGAGGTGTTAGATGGCCATCTATGTAGTCATTAGAGATACAAATGATGAAGACTGGGGTAGATAAAGAGGCAATGTGGTAAAGTTTCACATGGGTAAATCTGGAAGACAATAAATGACATCCTGAGAACAGGGCATCCTCTTGAGGGTCAAAACACATCAACTCTATCTCTGGGGCCCCTTGGATAAGAGAAGCCGAAGAGGGAGTCACCACAGTAAAACCCTGAATGATTTTGGTATTATGTGAGGAGAGAGATGTTGCAGTTTGGGAAAGGGGAGAGAGGAAAAAATGAGATTTAGAAGATATTGGAGGTAAAATTTGTGGTTTATAAAAGAGCCTGGAATGCAATTAATTTCAATGACTCTTTCCCCCTGTGAAAAGGAAAGTATTAGAGTTTAGAATGAAAAAGAGAAGAAAAAGAGAGAAAGGGGATAGGATAAAGAAGAAAGGTGGAGAACAAAAGGAAAAGAGGGAAGAGAGAAAGGAGGGGCAGAAGGCAGGAAGGAAGAAGGAAAAGATAAATTCAAATTTGGTATTTTGAAAGGTACCCAGGCTGAGATTTGGGGGGCCTTTAAGCATCAGTCTCAGTATCCCAGTCCTTCAGAGTATAGTCAAATATGTTGTTGTTAGGTGCCATCAAGTTGGTGTCCAACTCACAGTGACCCTAGGTACAATAGGCAAAACACTATTGTCAGTGCTTCTCTGCTATTCATAGGGGTTTCAAAGGCAGACTGTTGGTTTTGTTTTGTTTTGTTTTTTTGTTTTTTGTGTTTTTTTTTGGGGGGGGAGTGGGCTGTTGGGTTCTTTTCCCAAGCCTGCAGCACCTGGTATTCCCAGGTGGTCTCCCATCCAAGTACTAACCACTCCCAACACTCCTTAGCTTCCAAGATCTGATGGGATCAGATGCCACGGTACTATGGCTACAGGTTAGTCACTGATAGCATAGACTAAAGTAATGACATCCATGCGCTCTCACTCTCTCTTTCTCTCCCTTTCTCTCTCTCCCTCCCCTCATCTCATTCTCCCCATCTTTCAGTGGTCATGAAGCAGCTCCCTCTTTGACTCTCATATAAAACCTGCCTTCTGCCTCCTTCTCCTCCCTACCCCAACTGCCGTTAATCATCATTTTCATCAGTGTTTGAGGGGTGAGGAGGAGGGGAAGCTTGTGCAAATGACCCCAACTCTTATTCAAAATCTGAGGTGAATTTGTAAAGCTCATCCTGGGCCACTGGAGACATTCACAAAGATCACAAATCAGCAGTTTGGTCTTCCTCACACAGAAGGGTCAAAAATGAAAGAAACTGAGTTTAAGAACCAGGAGAGTGAGTGTGTAGATCTATATAAAACTCAGGAATGCAATTCCTAAGATTCTTATTTTTAGTACTAAAAAGAGAGCCCTTTTATCCATACCTGTGGGAGGCAGGAAGTGCATAAGGCCAGGATCAGGACCTGCGCCACAGGCTAACCACTGTGGCTCAAAGTTATATTCATTATCTTTGGCTAGGTTTAGAAGGTGGGTTGGCAGAGGGCACATGGCAAAAGCTACAGTCTCGGATCTCAGGCTTAATAACTCCTCTTTCTGAGCCTCTTATTCATCTTCTAGAGACCTGTCTGCCTAATAAGAATCAGATGAGTCAGTGTTTGCAAAAGTATTTTGCAAACTGTAAAGTTCTTTACAAGTGAAAAATATCATTAGAGTAAGTGCTTAATAAGTACTTGTTGAATGAATGAATAAATGGAGCTCGGTCATGGTGTGCTATTAATTTTGATGACACTGATATCACTAGCAAGCATTTTATTGATCGCTGACAATTCTATGAGTACTGGTCAAAACAAAACTGCAAAAACCACAAATTTTCTCACTGAGTGATACATGACTTTATATTAGTTTTCTATTTTATGCTTGTCTCTGTCTTGTCTCCACAATTATCCCATAGGCTGCCTGAAATCAGGGTTCAGGTCATATATGGCTTGCCTGGCGTCAGCTAGGCATACCAGTTGACCACAGTGAATATGTGTGGATTGACTCTTTGGATCCCTTATCAAGAATCTGGAGTGCATGGAGCATGCACATGCTTGGGACAGCTGTCTGCTGGATGAGCAGAAGGTTGGAAAGTAGAAGGGGTAGTTGGGAGGAACTCTTGTCAACATGTCTGTAAATGCTTATATCTCTCCTATTTGACACATTTAGCCTTCAATTAAATAAGAAAAAAGAGAGATGTCCGTAGCAGGTGAGATTGAGCTGGCCTTTTGGGTGATATTTTTGTCTCCAGAGAGGGCTAACTAGCTGGCTTGCTATACCTTCTCTCATCCTCTTTTTCAGTACTGTATTTCTGCTCCCTCCTGGGCAGCCAAGGGCTCTTCCTTAGCAGTCCCTGGCCAGGAAATAGAAGAAAAATACTGAGACTGGGAAATAGCCTGTTTTTAAAAAATGAGTGAGTTGAATAGGCAGAACACCAGTGAGGAAACCTTTATGAGGAACTTTTACTTAATCTCAGCAACAAAATGAAGGCAAGCCCTTTCTTCTCACTAAGGCCTGCACCGAGGAAAGTGAAATTGCTCTCCCTCCATCATATCTACAGGAAGCCTTTATGGCTTCCTTTAAGAATCTCAAGTCCCTGAAGAGAATGTTCCTGTGAGCTTCAGCCCCTTAGTATCACTCTTCTCTGCATTATGCCTCACAGTGGAAACGTAAACAGACATGAAGTGACTCACAGAGCCTCCAGCAATTGATCCAGGACTAGATGGGAGGCAGAGGACTGGATTTGCAGATAACAGACTCCAGATACTCGGATAGTGAAGTTAAAGCCCAAAGGTGACAAGAAGGGAGCATAGGTTTGGTGGCACAAACAGGAGAAGATAAAGGGTACCAAGGAGACAGCAGATGGAGAGAGACAGGGACCATTTCCCACCTGAACTCAGCTTGTGATGTGAAGGATCCTCTCGATGGGGAGGGACGAAGCTATTAAGAGGAGGTATCGATTGCTGAGCAATGCCCACTAAGCTCATTCCGTGGACCCAAAGCTCTTTAAACAATTACACGAAACAGGTAGGAACTAGCTGCTAACAAGGAAAAGAAAACCCAGAGGTCAGGATTGTTTGTTTAAAGAGAGAACAGCAGTGATTCATCATCATACTTCAGACAGCTAAATAAATATTTACTAAATGAGGGCAATAGGACATGAAAAGGAACCTGCCAGGCAGTCCTTGTGACCGTGCCCATCCATAGCTACACTGCAGTGTGACTTTGCTCTGGGACCCCAGGATCTTGGCCGTGAGAGGGTGTGTCGACTGTAGGTGCTATATGTCACCTTCAGCAAGGTCATACGAGAAATCAGAGAGTTTTATGGCAAGCTTATGCTTTTGTAAATACACTTGTTAGCTTGTAATTATCCCTGGTTTAGGGACATCCAGGCAAAGGGGGAAATTGAAATAAGGACGACTCGAAGTGCATTTTAATCATTCTTTTCTCCAGTCACATGTTTCCTTGACTTATTTTGTTTTGGCAAACCATGGAAATTATGACACTGGAAGAAACCCAGCAAGGCTGTCTAGAGCTTCCTGGGATGATTGACTGGGAAGTGGCAGGTTCTTTCTGGGGTTTCTCTCTCACTGAGTTGTGGGCGAAAGTAAGAGGTGGGTGCCCTGATGCTGCACCTGGTGGCGAGGCTGTGGCCAGAGAACAGAGCATCATGCACAGGATAAAAGGACAGGGGTTTATTCACAAAGGAGGGGAAATGAATGGAGGATTAGGGAGAGGGTAAAGGGGAGTTAGAGAAGGGAAGTGCTTAGCTGCTGTCTCTGCCACTGGGTCAGAGACTCCTGGGTGTCATTGCTCTTCCGGCTCACAGGCTTCACCACTTTGGGGGCCCTGGGCTTGACTTTCAGAGGCTTGCCTCTTGAAGCAGTCAGTCTGTGTAGGATATCAGGCGTTGCAGAGGTCAGGATCAGATAGAGATGGCAGGCCAGTTGAAGTATGATGAAGGCAGGTCAGAGGAAGGCTGAAGGCTAGGCTAGGCAGACAAGTAAATGGGCCTTGGGCCCTTAAGGAACTGCAAGGGCCCAGTGAGCTTCTCTTGGATGGTGTTCAGAATGGCTGTTAAACTCTGAGCTCCAGAGTTTATATGGCCTGATAGCCAGCCAATCAGGGGAATAGGGTTGGATCAGAAATGACCAATCGGGCACCAGGAGGGCTTTAGATGCTACTATACCTTGGGTGCCATCTTGGCCCACTCGATGGGAGTGGGAAAGAGTGAGATACCCAGATATATAGTAAAGGTGACCCGTTGCTATCTTGCCCCCTAGGATTCAATGGGAGCAGATGACCCAGATATAGGGTAAGGGTCATTCGCCCTGGAGGAGAGGAGGGGTCAGTCCTCCAAGTGGGCTAGATGAGCTCCTGGGACCAGCCATGTTTGGGGTACTCTCTATCCCCCTGGGAATTCCAACAGGGAAGGGCCTCAGAGGTCTGCTGGTTCCATTGCCCTCTGCAGAGGAGGTCAGTGGGTCTTGGGACAGGAAGGGCCTCATCCAAGGCACAAAAGGGCTTAGATCTCCCTGTACCCACACTCTCTTCACACCTTAGACCGAAAAGTTGTTGATGTGATAAAAGCATTCCCACAAAGGTGTCCTCAAGCCCCTGGACAGGGCTCAGTCCTCTGTGAGAGAAGAATTGTCAAGGATGTTTTGCTCCAGGCTGAAACCTCACTGTACCTGTCCCAGTACATCATCCTGCAATCTTGTCAACTCTCTTGTCAACTCTCATATCCAGAGGAAATGTCTCAACATAGGATACCTTCCCTTTTCCAATCCATACATCCCAGGCTACTCTTTTCTCTTAGGGAATTTACACTAAATATTTTTCCAAACATAATTAAACATAATTATTCACACAGATGATTTTTAAGAGCTCTGAGGTTTTAAATTTTTTATGCTATTCCTTGACCATGAAGAGTAATAAGAGGCTAATGACTTCAGGCATCTTAAAGATCTTGAGAGATCATAAAAGAATATAAATTTAGCTGAGGGAAACAGGGTAGAAAAGAAAAACTTAAGTAATGGCTTTGTAGAAAAGGATATAAGACCATCGGGGTTGATGGCAGGCAGATGTACCACATTTCAATCAGGCAGTAGCTGCAAACATGATTTGATGCCTTCAACAGATCCATTCCAGAAGGAGTGCAACCAGAGTGCTTCTTGGAAGCAAGGATGGCTAGACTGAGTCTTATGTATTTTGGACATGTAGTCAGGAGGGACCAATCTCTGGAGAAGGACATCATGTGTGGGAGAGTGGTGGGTCAATTAAAGAAAGGAAGACCCTCAATTACATGGATGGACACAGTGACTGCAACAATGAGCTTAAACATAAAGACCATGTGCCTAGCACAGTGTCGGGGAGTGTTTCATCTGATGTGCATAGGGTCAGGGTGGCTATGAGTAGGACCCGACTCAACAACACCTAACAACATTTCTACTATCTAAAGAATATTTTGAAAAATAATAGTTTAGGGACCAAAGTTTTTAGAGTTGTTTTCTTCTTGAGCAAAAAATGTAGATCTATGATATTCAAGTGAGTAAAAGATTATGGAGGAATGGGATAGATAGCAGGCGTGATATTGGTTGAAGCTGGAGAATAGAAAAGTGAATATGATTCATTCACCTGCTCTCTGACCCCATCAGGCCACTTATGTGGAGCCTCATAGAGACAGTAGAGCTCACATTTCAGAAAGAAGTTGGGAGTAGAGTGGGCAGAAGTGGCAGATCCCTGTATTAGTTCACTTTCTGCTGCTATGATAAGATTTCTGAGGCTGGGTACTTTAAAAAGAAAGGAGCACACCATTTTAGTGGCTGACAGTCCAAGATTGGGCTGCCCCATTTGTTTTGCCTCTGGGGAGGGGCCCTTTGACCATGTCACCACATGGCAAAGAAGCAGAAAGGAAAACAGCCACATACAGAAGGGATCACGTGTGAGATAGAAAGCAAGTGAGATTCAGGGACCAGGCTTGCTCTTTTATACCTACCCGTGCCTCAAGATCTGCACAAATCCTTCCTGAAGGCCACACCCCCAGTTACCTAATTACCTTCCATGAGGCCCTCCCACAGGCTCTCCACCACTCAACATGGCTACTCTAGGGACCAAGCTTCCAACACACAAAGCTTTGGGGAAATACCCAGTGTACCCAAACCCAGCCCTCCTTTTCTGGCTGAATTCTCTTTGTCACAGGAAATGTGGGGAAAGGAGGATATGGTTTGGAGGCCCATGGCTCCAAGGTTAGGAGTAGCTTTATTCAATGTCTGTGCCCTGGCTATCACTGAGGGCCAGCAGAATGTCAGACATGTTGTTCTGTGAGCCAGGGCCTCTGTGGAAGCCTTCCTCCCTGCCTCCGCCACTGCCTTGGTCCATCGTTGTTAACAAGTAGCAAAATCAATTCATTTGGATTTTCTCTCCCTTTTATTTCCCCTACTCCCCCGTTTTGGGGTTGCTAATAAACCACATGATAGGGTAAAAGGCTGGCAGCCAGGAGGGAAAGAAAGAAAATGCAAACAGAGAGCTAATGAATTAATTGGATTTTGATGTACTAAGAGTTCATAATGAACTCTCGATTATTCAGGGATATGTTCCCAACCCAATGTAGTCTGCTTTATTTTCTTGCTGCTCTGCTTGAGGCTGAGCAATTTGGAATTTGTATAAAATCACAAGGATTTTTGTGGATACAAAATAAAATAACCAACCATGGTCTAATTGTATTTTCTTTTAAAAGCCTTTTCAAGATTCTACCTATTGTCCATCCTCTATGAAAGCGTAAGCTTTTGAGAGCCAGGGATGTGTCTACTTTATATTCACATCCTTCCTGGCTCCAATCCCTATTCAATAATATCTCATGAAGAGTATCTGTGAGCAGGTCAACAAATCACATTCATTTTTTTAGTAGTTTCATAGTATTCCATTGAATGATATTCCATAGTTTCTTTAACCATACTTAGTATTGGACAGTGGGTAATTTTCCAGTTTTTCAGCATCTGTAACAGTACTCTGATAGGCATCCTTCTAAATAAACCCTGTGTCCTTCCTTGATTGCTTTCAGAGGATAAAGCCCTAGAAGGAAATGCTGGATCAAAGTAGATGTGTATTGTAAGGGTTTTAACACTTGTTATCAAGTAAAATATGATGGCAAGGGTGTGTGAGAGTTCTTTCTTTCCTGCACCCTTGCATGGTGGTTCCTGGGAGGAAATTTCCCAGGGCTGGATATCAGTGAGAAATAACTTCCTGATGAGGTGCAGTTGCTCTCAGTGGATGGCATTATTACTCAGAGCCTTTGCCTTCAGCTGCTCATGTCCAAGATGGAGCCCTTTAAATCCAATACCGTCTATTTATAAAGGTCAATCTGTTGTTGTTATCCTCCACTGGTTTGCCTGACCTCATTTGTGGGCTCACCATTTTCACTCAGCAGTGTCTCCACATGGGGATTGGGTGGAGGAGGAGGGAGGGGACAAAAGACAAGAGCTCCAGAAAGAACCAGAACCTTCTTGAAGCTTCTGCGACAGACAGCAGAAACAAGATGGGCAACTTGGTGGAGACATCCTGTGTGTTCTTATTTGTATAAGAAAAAGGGGGGGAAAGCAAGACATTTATGATTCTCTTAAGATCCCACAGAACTATTGAAAATAATTGCTGTCAAACTAGTAAAGTGATCTCAGTTTTTAGCCTTACATGTCATATCATAATTCTGGTCTTATATCAGTCCCCCGGGTATTCCTGCCTTCTAGTCAGTCTTTAGATTGAAATCAAGAGAAGCTAGATTTAGAAACAAAGTCAGTGATGAAGGAAAGGGCAAGGATGCAGGTGGGGAGCTGAAGGGGTGAAGCCAGACACGACAGAGGCAAAGAGCCCAGGGCAGAATGAGACATGAGAGATGAGCGGCTTATCAAAGCCATCTCGTTTTGTGGGGTCTGATTCAGAACAACAAGAATGCAACAGGGCTCAGGAATCAGTGGCCAGGAGCATTCAACAGGCGCCCAATCTCCATTCAGCCTCCCCTCCCCATAAGCCACTTCAAATAGACATTTAACTTCAGTATGTTCCCTAAGGGCTAAGGTTTAGCTCAATTGGTAAAGTTCTGCTCTGCACTCTTAGGCCCTGGGTTCAGTCCCCAGCAACATAAAAATGAAAGAAGGACCTGGCAGCCCACTCCTGAATCAATCCTGAAACAATTAGCCATTGAAAATCCTATGAACAGCAGGGAAGCATGGACATAGGGCCTGGCATGGCACAGGTTTTATTTCCTTCTGTTATACATAAGACCACTATGAGTTGGATGTGATTCAATGACACCTAACAACAACAATGTTCCCTAAGCCCCTCCTTCTGATTATACCTGGAAGCCCCTCCTATATGACTCTGGAGCTGTATCTGAAGTATTGCCAGCAATACAAAATTCTTTCTAAATATTCTGGGCCTCTAGGTACCATTTGATGTATTAATTATGTAGTTTACTGATTAAGTGGATTAATAAAGAACCACTACTCTTGAGATTTTTCTAAAGCTCTTGATGAGAGGGTTCTCCTGGTCTTGTGAATCACTGCAGGCCCAAAGACAGCATCACAGCTGAATGCTAATGAGGAAGGCTCCCAGATGGATCTGAACCCAGGTGCCCACTTTCCAGCCACCCACCTGCCTGCAGCAGCAAGGAAGCTGTGGACTGGGAGCTAGGGCAGGTACGGGGAGGAAGACAGAGGGCCTATACTGGGGGAGATACAGGTACATTTCATACTTCAGGAGCTGCCAGGTGCTGTGGAGAAGGCAAGGGTATGGAGAGCTGAGTTGGGTTTCTGCTATTTGCTTGTTGATATTTACAGGTCTCCTCAAGAGCACTTTTCATGGTAATAATCATGTTTTTGCTAATCTCAGTCTAATCCGACAACTGGTTCTCTGGTTAGAAATGCTCGCCGCAATTCTGTCCTAAAGAGAGAGGATTCGGCTCACACCCATCCCTAAAGTGGCAGTGGAAAGCAAACAAACTCAGTTCCTTGGAGGGCTTTGTGAACTTCGGAAAAGAGTGACGCAACCCCGGAGAAAGACTTCACTAAAACATAGGCATGCAAGAGAAAACCTTTATCAGCCAGCCAAAATGTCAGAGCGGGCTCCCTGGCTCATGGTTGATTAGAAAATAACAGACAGCAGAGAGCTCATGCGGGCAATACCATCACTCCTGGCTCTTCTTCCTGAGCATTCAAATAGCAATGCATTTTCCCAGCAGAAGCCTCCATGTCACTCCCTGCCAAAACCCAGCAATGGACTTGGAACTTGGGCCAAAAGAGCTTTGTATATATGTCAACACTATATAGAGCTTTGCAAAACTGCCCTTTTTTAACTCATGGATGCCCTCTTCATTGGCAACTAGAGGCTCTGAGGGAACTAGCAAAAGGAGTTGTTGTTGTTGTTGTTAGGTGCCGTCGAGTTGGTATCCGACTCATAGCAACCCTCATAGGGTTTTCAATGGCTGACTATAGCAAAGGGAGAAATGGTGCTTATATCACCTCTTTTGTCCCCACGACCAATAGCCAGTGTGTCTTTTAATCCTATTTGATCAGTTATTGAGGAGCATTAAATAGACAAACCATTAATGAAGGCCTGAAGGGCATCCTAGGAAATTGCCATTTGCTAAGCACCAGGGGACCTTGTCCAGGAAACCCTGCAAGTGTTTTCTGTGTCCCAAGAAATTATTTGACTACTTGAAAAACTTGTCTAAGCCCAGCCTATGCTCATTCACTTGCCTTCCTGCTGCTTTTTTCTTGTTATTGTTTGTTTTTTGTTTTGTTTTGTTTTTTTCCATTATCTTTGTTTCTTTCCAGGTGTGGTCAGTCTAAAGAGAAGGCAAGTATTGCCCCTTCCACTTAGACTTTAAAGGAAGGAAAACAGAGGGCCCCACAGGATGTAGCTGAGTCCCAGGCTTATGTTGAGGACTCTGTGCAGACACCCAAGAGTCCTGTGCTCCATCACACCGCCTGGTTTGGCTGACTCCATGTGGGGCATTGGGGTCGATCTTGGACCTCATTTGGCCTGTCCATTTGATCAAACAGCTGATTTGATCAATCCCTTCATGGAACATGGCCAGTCATTTGACTGAATGAACCGACCTGAGTGGCTGTTATTTTTGGTTTTACTTTTGCATTTTTTCCCTAGTAGGCACAGCCAATTCCTCAGGTTATCATTAGATGTTTTACTTCTGTTGTTTAGGGCCTGGCAGAGGAAAAGCAAAATTGACTCCTCATGACAACAGCTAAAAACTGACAGCTTTACAGAGCAAGCCAAGTCTCTCTGTCCCTTGTCAAACAGTCTGCACCATGAGGGAAGCTTCCTGGCAGCAACTTGTACTGAGCCCGAGCAGCTTCCCTCGGGCTGTGGTGTTCCGTGGCATCCTATCTCTCCTTCTCTGCAGGGTCCACCCGGGACTTGTGTTTCCGTAAGAATTCCTTGGGTGCATTGTGTATTCTCCTCTGCTCAGTCACTCAGCCACAGCCTTTGCATTTAGAATCCTGCCCTGCTGATGGTTCAGCTCCCCAGTTCAATATTTTACATTTATCTCTATTGAATTCCAGTTGCCTTCTATTATAAGAGGCACTTAAATTGTCTGAGCTTCGCTCCATAGGCTCAGACTCCAAGTTCTGGACAAATCTGTTTAGCACCTAAGTGCTAAACATTGGCTATAGGAGGGGCTTGGGTGTCTGAGTGCATCTGAGCTGGGCATTTCTTAATGATGGTGAAGACAACAGGCTTGGGGAGAGAACATGGGAGCTCTGGAATTTATAACATCATCTCATTCAGGTTCCCTTAGTATGGGAGGAAAATGGGCCAGAAAAATCATTTAGAGAGTGAGAAAATAAACATAACCATGTAGTCCAAAGGAAAGGAGCAATATATGATAAATCTCTACTAGGAATGACTACTATTAGATGCATCAAAATATAATGTAGCCTTTTTTTCTCTCTCTTTTGCCAAGGAGATTTACAATATATTCTGTCATTTGCTCTCTTGTGACCCCTCCACTGATGATGGCAGAAAGTCATGGTTTTCCTTATACTTCAGGGCTGGCGTGTAGCCCCCAAATAGGTGAGAGCTGTGGTATGTGGGGAGTGGTCCCCAGTTTACCTATGCTATTCTAATATTCTTGCCAATGAGTCACAGTCACTGGAAAACAGAGAAAACAGACTAAGGGGCTAAGGTCGCAGGGGTCTCCAAATAAGGGACTCTATATTGCAACATTATGCATACAACTATAGAAAAGTCCTAGGTTTTTTTGTTTTGTTTTGCTTTTTACTTTTTAACTTTTATTAATTAATTAATTTAGTGGTACTGGAATCTGAATCCAGGGCCTCATGCATACTTTGCAAGCACTCTACCAGTGAGATGCACTCTTGGTCCCTGTTCTATTTTATTTTTTACGTTGAGACAGCCTTTCGCTACCTTATGTAGGCTACCTCTGGTCTTAAGCTTGAGATCCTACTTCTCTGCCCCCCGAGTCACTAGGATTACAGATGAGTGCCACCCCACCCAGCAGAAAAGTCCCCGCTTTAGTGTGGGAAAGAGGGAACAACAGAGAGTTCCAACTTGCTTCTTTCCTTAGATACACCACCACCAGTTTGCAATCCAGATTTTATTGACTCTTTAAGGTTTAAATACAGCTTTTCAATGGCTTCTACAGGCTTCTTCTCTGAAAAACAGATGCTAATTCAAGCATAAACTGAAGACTAGGGGACCTTGTAGTTCCCCCAAAGCTCAAGGAGGCTAAGACATCCCTTGCATCCATGAATCCAGATTTCCTTCCAATTGTGATCTCCTTTGCCTCCACCTTCACGTAGGCAAAGAGGATATAAGAGAAGATAGAAGGCGGGGCTGGCGTGGATGGAGAATTATGTAAGGTAGTGACTAGGCTGCTTCCCCATAACTTGTTTGTTGGGCCGCCTCCGTAGATAAGAAGCAGCATTGTTTCTGAGGAGAGAGGTGGAAAAGGAGATGGCATCCTGAAATAAAATTGAGGCTATTGGGAACCCTCTGAAGAACTCATACATTAAAAGACCATGCACAAAAGAAGAAAGGAGAAAGACATAACCCAGGTCAAGTACAGAAGAGTACCATCCCCTTTCAAGAACAGTGCCAGGAAAGCTGAAACTCAGAGTGAGCTGAGGCTTCAGGAAAATGCCAGAGACAATGGAAAAGCTTTTCGTAGCTCTGTTCAGAATGAGGACAAGGAAGGGCTAGGCTTAGTGCCTGGGGAACTTGGTGCATGGTTAAAGATGAGAGAGGAGAATCTACCCAGATATTTTCTTTATTAACAGGCAAGATCTTTCAGCAGAAGAGAACAGAATCAATATTGTTAAAATAATTTTTAGACTCTAGCTGGATAAACTAAATGTAAGTGGCCACTTGGAGGCTTTAAAAGTTTACAAACCTGACCACTTTCATGCCAGGCTCTTAAAGAAACTTATAAATACTTGTAAAACCACAGTTTAGAAAGTTGGGTGCAGTGGTGCATGCCTGTAACCCCAGCAGCTCGGGAGGCGGAGGCAGGAGGATCACAAGTTCGAGACCAGAGGCAGTCTGCATAATTTAGTGAGGCCCTGTCTCAAAAAGTAAAAAAAAAAAAAAAAAAACCAAAAAAAACGCTGGGGTGTAGCTCATTGGTCCAGCACTTGCAAAGCATGCAAGCGTGAAGCCCTGAGTTCAACCCCTAGTACAACAAGAAAAAAAAAAAAACACAATTTAGAAATGATTAAGGAAAAGATATCAAAAGACTAGAGACAAGAAAAATCTAGATTTTCATAGAAAGAAAGTGAATTCCAGGCTGTACAACCTGGAGAATTTTATACTTATCATTATGTTGTTTTTGTTAGGTGCCCTTGAGTCTGTGTCTGACTCATAGTGACCCTATATACAACAGAAGAAACAATATTGTTAGTGCTTCTCTATTTTTCATAAGGTTTTCAATGATTGATTGTTTTTTGGGAGTGGGCTGCCAGGTCCTTCTCCAAGCCTTCAGTGCCTGCTATTCCCAGGTGGTCTCCCATCCAAGTACTAACCAGGCCTGACCCTGCTTAGCTTCCAAGATCTGATGGAATGGGACACCACAGTGGTACCACTACAGGCCAACTGATCATTATAGAAATCCTAATATGAGTTACTATTCCAATAAGCTGTGGAATTTTGGACAGGAAATAGCAATCACTAGAACCTATCATGAGTAAAAGGAAAACAAGACATAAAGTGAAATCTCATTTCCATTTTTAACCAGATTGCTAGATGTGTAAATCACTCAAGCAGTGTTGGTATGGCAGGACCCTTGATAAAATTTGACTTGATAGTCTTGCAGACTGATTGGGAAATTGAAGGTTGCATAATGCTGTTAGCTAGCATCATAGTTAATTGACCAGCAATACCCAATCAGTAAATTTCATCAATGTTATGAGGACATTTTGTAGTTTACTGAAGGGCGTTATCTTTGGCTCTCGCCTCGCTATTTTATCAAGGATTAAAGTGAAGATTTAGAATGTATGCTTATCAAATTTATTACTGTGATAGCAGAGCCAGGACTCATAATATCTCTATAGATTACAAGACTGGCTAAAACTTACAAGGTAAAATTTAATAGAGATAGAATTAAGGTCCTGTGCTTAGGCTTAAAAATAATCAATTGTGCAGGTACAAACTGGGGATAACTGGATTAAGAGTAATTCATATGTAAAATACTTACAGGTTACTATTTGACCAAAATATCAAGCTTACAGTGTATATGACTGCTAAAACAGTTCCTGCAATCTCAGACCACTGGTAGAGGTGTACTGTCCGGGATAAAGGAGGCAACCATGTCACTTTCCTGGAGAGGTATCCCTGACAAGCCAGATCTTCTTGAAGGACTGCAAAAACAATGGCAAGGCATCTTAAGCCTTATTATGAGAGTAACTTGGCAGTCACTGGTGAAGCTAGAGATACTCCTGGATGTACGATCTAGAAAAGTCCCTGCACCTATGCACAAGAAGGTACGTATAATAATGTTCCTAGCAGCAATTCATTGTGATAGCTGTGAACAGAAATAACTTGAATGCCCATCAGCAGAAGAATGACTAGAGAAAATGTACTATATACATGAATCTCACAAACATATTTATTATGGAAAAAGGAAGTTGAATAAGAATATCTGTATTACAAGAACATTTATTTACACCTTAAACCATGCACAATAATGCTATTTTTTGTTCATTAATTTGTATGTATGAAGTAAAATAATTAAATTCATAGGAGTAAGAAATGCCAAATTGAAGGTAGTGATAACTTCTCAGTGGAAAAAGAAGGCAAGGCTTGTTGTTTTTGTTAGGTGCCATCAAGTGGAGTCCAACTCATAGCAACCCTATGTACAACAGAACTAAACACTCCCCAATGCCATGCCTAGCACCAGCACTACGTCAGTGCCTCTCTGCTATTCATTCATAAAGTTTTCTTTTTTCTTTTCTTTCTTTCCTTTTTTTTTTTTTTTTTGTGTGTGTGTGTGTGTGTGTGGTACTGGGGGTTGAACCCAGGGCCTCACACTTGCAAACTTTGCAAGTGCTGGACCGCTGAACCCTCAGCACATTTTTTACTTTTTGAAACAGTGTCTCACTAAATTACGCAGACTGCCTCTGGTCTCGAACTTGCAATCCTCCTGCCTCCGCCTCCCAAACCACTGGGATTACAGGTGTGTGCCACAGTGCCTGGCCTTTACAGAGTTTTCAATGGCTGATTATTTCAGGATTACTTCAGGAGTGGGCTGCCACATCCTTCTTCCATTTTTTGCAGTGCTAGAGAGTAAGACAGTATGGGACAAAAACACAAGGCCATTACTTCTCATCATCAATGCTTCATTTCTTAAACTCAGATGTTGAATGTATGGGTATTTCACTCTATATGCAACTTTTCTATGTTTAATATAACCAGAATACATATCTATGGGGGTTAAATGTATTAAGCTAAAATTTGCATGACATGAAATTAATCATTTTTAAGTGAACACTTCAGTGGCTTTTAGTACATTTACAAGCTGTATAACTACCACCTTTATCTACTGTATTTACAAAACATTTCTATCACTCCAAATAAAATCACATAGCCATTAAGCAGTTTCTACCCATGCCCCATAGAAGGGCATGCTTTTGTGTATGAAGAGAACTTTTTATAAATACATGTTATCTCTTAGAGCAGTTTCATGTTTACAGAAATGTTGAATGGAAGGTACAGAGGTTTCCTACGTACCCCTGTCTCCACACATGCACAGTCTTCCCCATTATCAACATCCATCACCTGAGTGGTACATTTGTTACAACTGATGAACCTGCTTCAGCACATCATTATCTCCCAAAGTCCACAGTTTGCATTGGGGTTTGTTCCTGGCAGTGTACATTTTACTGGTATGGGCAAATGTATAATGACATATGTCCCCCATTACAAGTTATCGTACAGCTTCATTTCACTGCTCTAAAATTCCTCTGTGCTCTGCCTATTCATGCTTCTCGGCGATGGATTTTTAAGGAGTGTGTTTTTTAAAAGTCATAAGAAAGAACAGAGGATGCATGACAACTATCTTTAAGCATTTTTTAAATCCTGCCTGTGGAAGAGAAATTGAAGTTGTGTCCTATAAAGCTGCCAGGGGACCAATGAGCGGAGATTAGGAGAAGGAAGAGTTTGGTTTGACATATGGGGGAGAGTTTCTTAATGAGATTGGAGCACCGCCTCACAGGAGCTCAGGATGTGGCTTTGAGTTTGATGGAGTTGGGTTAAATTCTGTCTGATGCATGCTCATTCTGGGAAAGTTGCTTGACTCCTTTGGGCTTTAGGTCCCTCATATTTATAAAGCAGATGATAATAGTACTGACCTAATAGAATTACTGTTAGAAGTATCTCAGTGAGGTATATTACAGGGCAGTGAACCATACAGAATAAGGGCAACATAAATATAAAATATATGAAATATAAAAAATAAAGGAATAGCTACACATACACAGAATGAATGCTTTATAAGACACTGAGCTGCTCAATGCTGTCAAATTCAAGTGGAGGTGCGATGGTGAACTGTCCAGACTGCTGGAAAGAGAATTTCTGCATCAAAGGGAGACTCCATAGTCCATGTTCCCTATTGTCCTCCTCAGACATTGTTGAATCCAAAAGCCTCTGTTTGAAACACTGAAAGGTCATATTGTTGGTTGATTCTAAGCATGAAGTATATTAATTATCTGTCACTGAGTAATGTCACCACAGATTTAGTGGCTTAAAAGAATATATTTGTTATCTCATAGTCTTTTTGGATCAGGAATACAGACATGGCTTAGTTGGGTCCTCTGGCTCAGGGTCTTATCTGAAAGCTGCTATCAAGGCAGTGACTAGGGAAGAGGTCTCTTCTAAAGGTTCATCTGGGGAAAGATCTGCTTCCCATCTCAAGCAATTGGCTAGTGGCTTATTAGACCTTGGGATTTAGTTTCTCACTGGCTGCCTGCTGGAGGCTGCCCTCAATTCCTGGTGAGCTTTTTTGGGGGGAGGGAGTGACGCTGTCCTAGTGCTTTGTCACATGCACTTTCCCAGTGTGGCTTCTTTATTCATCAAAACCAGCAAAGGAGAAGTCTGCCAACAAGATGTCACAACCTTAGGTAACATAATCACAAAACTGACATCCCATCACTTTTACTGCACGATGTCCATCAGAAGCAAGTCACAGATCCTGCTGACACTCAAGGTGAGGAGATTGCACAAAGACAGGGCTACCAGGAAGAAGAATCAGTGGAGGCCATTCTTGAGTCTGTCTGCCACAGGACAGAGATGGACTCCGTGCCCCTAAGCAAGAGGAAAAGCTAACTCAGGGGAAACATATGCAGCAGGAAAGAGGAGCACAGCAGCCTCCTCACATCCTGAGAGGGGCTAATGGAGGATTCAGAGAGAGTACAAGTGGACTGAGATGGCTTAAGAGGAGGGTAGTTAGGGATGCCAACAAGCTAAGTAACCAACAAAGCAGGGTTCAGAGAAGGTGAGTGTTCCAGGGACGCCCAGGTTGACCAAGTAATAGTTATAAAAGAGCTAAATCCTCCCTTCAGTAGGGATAAATCAACATATGATTTCTAACTTGGAAAAGCAGACAATGGGATCCTGCTTGGTGTGATGACAGACTGTGTCTCAAAGTCTTGCCCGTAGCCTCAGCCACGAAGTCAGGTACAACCCAGCTCTCAGAGGAGTCACAAAGCAACCAGGTACAGGAGAAACTACCCACCAAATTGCCTGAAATGATACAGTTTCCAAACAAATAAAGCCCTATGCTATCTGACAATACCCTGAAACATACACACATAAAATTATAAGCAACAGTTCCTTGCCTGAACTTTAATATGCACTGACCTCAAAATATGACTTCACTGTAAAAAAGTCATAAATGTAGAGAGGAGATCGTTTCTGTCTGTCTGTATTTGTTTGACATAGAAAAGACTTTTTTGTTAACCCCTTAGGGGTCCACTCCTGTACTTGTGGCCCATGCACATACCCAGGGCTTAGAGACAAAAGCAGCATCTCTAAAATGGAAACGATAGCACAGCTGACCCTTAGCTCAGCCCACAACTTTAAACTTTAGCAATGCAGGGCTCCATTCCCTTCCCCACTAAGTAAGAGCAAAAGCCAACACAGGGTGAGCATATACAGCAGGCTTTTGAAGGGTCTTGAACATGCCAGGCACCTGAGTGCTTTACCAGAGAGGAAATGTGCCCAGGTCCAGCTATCCAGAGAGAGAAGGGAGTTGGCCTCTCTTTGGCCATCCTTCATTAGCACTCAGCTCACTAAGATGGCTACCTAGGGTTTCAGATGATACAGGTTTTCTCACAGAACAATAATATTTCCATTAGTGCATTCTCAATCTTGTTTTTCTTAGAAAAGGTAACTATTCTCTGCGTGTGTGTGCATGAGTATATATGCATATAGTAACATTGCATGTACATGTACACCGCATGTATGTTGTTATGTGATCGTTCGTGTGTGCACACATATGAATGTATACAAGTATGTGTGCTTTTTAAGGTATGCTGAGAACATTTTAAATGTAGTCACGTCATCCAGCTAGCTGAACCATTCTTATACCTACTTCACGTAATTGTTGTATTTTTCTTTCTCTCTGGATTGAAAATGCTGCAGAACTGAGGAGCTGCTCTCGTCTTAATTACCGCAGAAATATTGCTAATTAGAAACAAGGGAAGAAGTGTTAGGGATTTGCCTCAGAATCAAAGACAGCGTTATTTTCCAATGGATATTAAAAGACTCACCAAAGAGGCTAAGATGATGCGGTAGATAGAGTTGTGAAGTGTGTTTAGGGGCCCACTAGTAAAGCAGTTGGAAGGGGAAATTAAATATCTGGGAGGAAAATGTTCTCAGATGTTGGAATTATGCCTGCAGCCATAACACTGGATGCTGTGATTTTGTCTCCCTCAAACAGTAAATGGGATCAAGAGCTCTCCAAGGAGCTGGAGGGTGGAAAAAGTGTTGGTGGCTCAAATCTGGACCCTCTAACCTCCTTGTCTCTCAGCCAGCATCAAGAGTGGAGATGAACCAAATGCTTTGAACGCAGGGTCTCCCTTCTATTCCTGTTACTTTTCCCACCTTGTTTTTACCCCCATCATTTCTTTAGCCTCAAACCAAGTGTGTGCTTGAGGGATAAATCACAAGATTAAAAGACGATGAGCAGTCCATCTGTGGGGCTCTGTTCTGTGTGGCATGACCTCTGAGTTTGTGGAAGACTGAACTTTGAGATGCATTGAGAGCTGAGCAGGCACCATACGATGGACTGGGTTCTTCAGGTTTTTTTTTTTTTTTTTTTTTTTTTTGGTTGTACTGGGGGTTGAACCCAGGGCCTCGTGCTTATATGCTCTGCAAGTGCTGGACCACTGAGCTGCACTCTCAGCCCATTTTTTTCACTTTTTGAGACAGGGTCTCATTAAATTATGAAGACTGCCTCTGGTCTCCAGCTTGTGATCCTCCTGTCTCTACCTCCTGAGCCGCTGGGATTATAGGCATGCACCACCATGCCCGGCTCTGGTCTTCAGGGATTTTTGATCAGGAGGTCTCTCAGCTCCAATTCAAATTCCAGGGCTGTTCAGAGACTGTGGAGGCGACTTCTACCCATGCAGGCAGCACTGTGATTATGATTCACCTGATCCATTTCAGTGCTCCAAATGCTTTGATTCCTGAAGCCAAGAATTAAATGCAGAGGCATCATAGTGAGATCCTCAAGGCTCAGTAATGGGGTCCAAACAGTCAGAATGAGAATAATTTGGGGATGGGAAAGAAAAAGGTAGGACATGATACAGTGAAAGATAGGGAAGATCAAAATTAGGAGCCCCAAATGGACAATGTACCAGAGGTAGATAAAAGTGTGTCATATTTCCCTGTGCCTTAAGTAGATGGCCTCAGTTGGCCCATACAATAGCAAGTGGTATGAAGTCCAGGCTGCATGACTGTGGATAAATCATCCAACCTCTCTGAATGCCAGTTTCTATCACAGTGGACCATTTTCTGCTCTGACTACCACCCATAGTTGCTATGAAGATCAAAGTAATGTGTGTGCAAAAACATTGTAAACCAGCCAGTGTTGTGTGCATAGAAGACATGATTTTATTCAGAGGGAGTATGTCACTGAAAACATACATAGGGTTAGTAGAAAGAAGCAGTGGTAAACATCCACATAAGAGAATTTGGCTCCCAAGCCAGGCTAAGGTAATGAGAAACAATGCTTTTCCACCTTCCACCCTACGAATGGGGCTGGGGTTTAGCTCAGTTGGTAGAGTGCTTCTCTGCCCTCTCTGAGGCTCTGGGTTCGATCCCCACTATCACAAAAATGGGAGAAGGACCTGGCAACTCACTCTTGAAACAATCCTGAAATAATCAGCCATTAAAAACCCTATGAAGAGTAGAGAAGCACTGACATAGTGCCAGGCATGGCACAGCGTCAGGGAGTATTTCATTCTGTTGTACATAGAGTTGCTATGAGTTGGACCTGATTTGACAGCACCTAACAAAAGCAACAACCCCAAGAATGGGATAAGAAGAGAGCATTTTTTTTTTGGAATTAAAATATATATATATTTTTTAATTAGAAATTTTTAATGTACATCTTAATGTGTTTCATTTTGACATGCTTTTCATTGTGACATTTCCATATATGCATTTTGATAAATATTATTCATATAGGTTACCCCTTACCCTCCCCTATGCTTCCCCCCCTACCCTTCCCATCTAAGTTTCCCATCTAAGTCTTCTCTATCTTTTACTTAGTAGTTTTTTTCTATATGTCCTTGGGTTCCAGTTATGTTTAAGATAGAAACTTTTCCTGTAGTGGTCTTTGTTTTTATCTTGTTAGAACAATTACATGCGATTTCTAGTCCATTTATATTGACATCATTCTTATCTTCCCCCCTGCTTTTATTG
>VMDO01002820.1:45941-94192 GCA_007922755.1 Pedetes capensis
TAGGATTTTTCCTTCTTGTAATTTTGAATCAGCTCCCTCATATGAGTGAGAACATGTGTTGTTTCTCTTTCTGAGCTTGTGTTCGTTCACTCAAAATAATTTTCTCTAATTCCATCCATTTTGCTGCGAATGACCTTATTTCATTTTTCTTGATTGCTGAGTAGTATTCCATTGTGTATATATACCATAGTTTTTTTTAGCCATTCTTCTGTTGAAGGGCACTTTGGTTGATTCCATATCCTTGCTATTGTGAAAAGCGCTGCATTGAACATGGAGATGCAGGTGTCTCAGAGCATTCTTATTGTCAAGGTGCTATGTAAATTAAATAGTTTTCTATGACTTGCTAATCATGGATACGGAATTCTAAACATCAAATAATACTATAAGGCCCATTACAGAAACAGCAGCATCCTGGCGCATCCCTCCCCAACCCTAAGGTCTGATCCTCACAGGCAACCACCACTTTTTGCCATTACTTTAGTATTTACCTAAATAAATTTAGGTTATATATTTATGTTGCTATTCTTGAGAGCATTTCTATTTTTTCAAACTTAGAACTCATATATTGATTTACATGTACTGAAGGGTTAACTCTTTTACAACTATTGCTCCACTTCACATACCACACAGGTTCACACAATGCACACGCACATGCCCCCCATCATCTTTCCAATATAGTTCATCACAACTGTTGTTAAATCAATATGCAGTACTTAGATTATTTTGCTTTTGTGAGTATTATTCACAGCAAAACCGTGGAGGGTACAAGGATCGCATTTCTTCTCTTGTACAACTTTTTGGTTGTGTCCGGAGTTCAATTTATCATCTGCTTATTTTTCTTGGTGCCTAATTACAGTATTAACAAGCTGTTTGACAGACCCATAAAACACCAAAATGCCAGGTGCCTTGAACAATGCATCTTTTCTGAGAGATGTTCCTCCAGAGCCTCAGTCTTCCTGCCCTGTCCCCGGGTTGATCTGCTAGGTCTACAGCACCCCAGGCCTTCTGTTGTGGGAAGACTGTCCTTGATTCTTATTCCTTGGTTAAGAAGAATTTAACAAGGAATGGTTGAAAGGGAATGTCAGGAGTCAGTATGTAAAGTAGAAAGGGGAGTGAGTTTATTAGGAGAAATGGGTAGTCCACAGAGCAGGATGCTCAAGGGCCAGCCAGCTACCTAATGGTTAAAGGCGGGTTTTTTATAGATGGTCCCTTATTCACCAGGGAGTCCAGATAATATTGGGAGAGGTTAGCGTAGAACCAGATTTCTTGGGATTTCTTGCTGGATATCCATAGGGTATGAGCCTCCTGATGACCTTTTTTTTATAAGGATTCCTCATGGCTAAGGCTAAACTAACTGGAACTTAGCTCATGTGCTTTTGTTCCCCACTGGTTATGCCTGACTGCTCCCTAACACTTCTGGAAGTTTCTTCATCTGGGTCTCAGGAGTTCCTTTCCTTCTTTTTGCTTTTTCACTTGTTTTGTGGCATACATTGTCCACGGGCTTCCTGAGAAATAGTGCATCAGAGGTAAATTTGTGAGACTGAGATCTTGGATATCTGAAACCGCAATGACTCCTCTCTCATGCTTGATTGATAGTTTGTCTATAAAACTTTGCCTTGAAAATTATTTTCACTCATAATTTTGAATGAAGTGCTTTACTCTCTTTTAGATTACACTGTTGCTCTTGGAGGCCTAATGCCATCCTGGTTTCTGGAATTTAGTATTTCACCTACCTTTATTCTCTAGAAGATAAGACACCCCAAATCTCTTTATCTTTGGTCTTGCAAAATTCCAGGATGACATGTCTTGATGTGATCCTTGTTTTCATTTATTGTGCTGGGCACTCAGTGAGCCCTTTCAATCTGGAAAGTCGTGTCTTTCAATAGAAGACAATTTTTTTTGTCTTTTCTTTTTTCTTTTCTTTTTTCTTCTTCTTTCCCAGTACTGGGGATCAAACCCAGTATCTTGCACATAAAAGGCAAGTGCTCTACCACTGAACTGTACCCCCAGACCCCTTTTTATTTTTTATCTTGAGACAGGGTGTCACCAAGTTACACAGGCTGCCTCTGGCCTCAAACTTGCAGTCCTCCTGCCTCAGACTCCGGAGTCACTGGGACTATAGGTGTGCACCATGGTATCCAGCTCTATTTCTTTAATAATATTCACTCCTCTATTTTCTTTGTAGTTGCTTTCTCAGACTCCTATAAGTTGAAAGTTGGACATCCAGGGATAAATACATTTAAGAAACATAAATTGATGAAGGAGTAGTTTTATTTATAGTTTGGCCAAACTGGGAAAAGGAAGCAGTTTTTTAAAAATTCTCTTCACTTCTCTGTGGTAGACTCCCAACTTTTAAAGGACCAAGACATGAGATACAGACTAAACAAAAGATAAGAAGTATGTAGATTAAGCTGTTAGCTGGTATTAGTTTTAACTGGGAGAGAATTCCCTCTCTGATGCCAAGGACACTTTTGGACCCCAACAGGGACTCTCCTGCTGAATTCTCATTCCTCCAGGGCTGGTGTCCCTTCTCCACAGGATTAAATAATAATGATTAGCTATACCATGTTGTTGTTGTTGTTGTTGTTGTTGTTGCTGTTGTTATGTGCCGTTGAGTTGTGTCCAACTCATAGCAACGGTTTTCAATGGCTGATTGTTTTGGGAATGCCTTGGGAGTGGATTGCCAAGTCCTTCTCCCATTTTTGCAGTGCTGAGAATCAAACTCCGGACCTCAGGGACTGCAGAGCGGTGCTCTACCAACTGAGCTAAATCCCAGCTCCCATACCATAATAGGATCACCTAATTTCCTTATCGTTTATTTCTTATTTTCTATTTTGGGGAAGAGGCTGGGATCTAGCTCAACTGGTAGAGCACTGCACTGCCGTCTCTGAGGTCCCGAGTTCAATTCCCAGCACCGCAAAAATGGGAGAAGGACGTGGCAATCCACTCCCAAGGCAATCCTGAAACAGTCAGCCATTGAAAATCCTATGAGGGTCACTATGAGTTGGATACTGACTCAACAGCACCTAACAACAACAACAACAACAATTTTGGGGAAACTTCCTGGGAGATTGCCTCACTTTTATCTGTAACACATTCCATTTATTTTTAAGGTTTTTAATTTTTTTTTCTGTTTTCTTAATCTTTAATACCCAGGAGATTTTCTTGTGTTCTGACTGTCTCTTTTTAAGTAATATCCCATTTTGTTGTTTCATGGAGGAAATGTTTGGGGTTTTGTTTTGCTTTGCTTTTTGTGGTACAAGAGGGTTGAACCCAGGACCTTGTGCATGGTAGGTAAGTGTTCTACCACTGAGCTGCACCCTTATCCCCTTTTTTACTTTTTATTTTGAGACAGTCTCACTAAATTGCTCAGGCTGCCTCTGGTCTCAAACTTGCAATCCTCCTGCTTCAGCTTCCAGAGTTGCTGAGATTATTGGCATGCACCATAGTGCTCAGTGTAAAATATTGTTTTTGCTTCAGTTTTTCTCTTGTTCCCTACATTTTCCATTCTATCCAACTTCCTTTCCCTTCTTTCTTTGCTTTGATCTTTTCTATACCAGAAACCTCAACTGTACGCTAATTTTTTTTAATTTTATTTTTATACTTTCACTGTGAGTGAGACACAAAAATGCTGATCGATGCTATGTGCATGACCACGCACATGTGCACACACATAGTGGGACTGGGATGGGAAGAGACATTGCCAGCTTCATTTCTTCAAAGAAAAATTCCCAGTCTACTGCCCAGGGGACTGGACATTTTCCTAGTCTCCTTCCATTTGCCTACTCACAAAGGGAAAGGTCTGGGTCGGGGGGAGAGTCTCTATAAAGTTAACATACTTCTGTTTCCAGTACATCCGCTGTTAGTTGTAACAGGAGTCCTCAAATCCCAAGTCTACTGGGTTCAGTATCTCCAGATAATAAAACTCTGACTTCCTGTGGAGGGAAAGGTAAGAAAGTAGGAGGGTTATCTGGTTGGGCAGGGGAGGAGAGAGAGACTCCAAGGGGTCTAGCGGCTCCTTATGCCCAGTCTTGCTACTTGCAATGCCACCTGCATCCCATTCTTCAGAGGCACCTGTGTCTCTGGCTCTGAAGTCTCCAGTCAGATTGCTGCTTTGGGGTTCTCCTTCTGCGGTACTTTTTCTGCTGTTCCATACTGGTACATTATGTTACTGGTTTCCCATCTTGCAAAATTTTGTTACCACCTCTCCGCTGCTATAGTTACCTTCTTTATGCATTTATTCTTATAGAGAAAGTTTTCTATTGCTACTGAATAAGTCACCACAAACCTAGCAGCTTAAAGCAACACAAGTTGACTGTCTCCATTTTTGTGAACCAAGAGTCTATTGTGCTTTAGCTGTGTCCTTAGCTCAGGATCCCGTCAGACTGAAATGGTGCTATTGGCCAGCTACATCCTCATCTGGAGGCTTGACTAGGGAAAGACTCACTCCAAGCCATTTCAGTTTTTTTTTTCCAGCTGTAAGGCTAAGATCCCCTCTCTATAGATGGCTGTTGATGAGCCTTGAGTCCTTAACAATGGCCCCCTCCACTCAGCAATACAGAATCTTTCTTGCATCAAGTCCTTCTTAATGCCTTACACCTCTCTGACTTCCCTTTCTGCAATCAGACAAAGAAAACTCTCTGATCATGTGATTAGGATAGTGCCACCCAGATAACCTCCCTATCTTAACTATAACCACATCATATAACATAACCTCACCACAGGAGCGAAGTCTCAAATCCACAGTCACAAGGACTACACAGCACATGAATTCCAGGAGGGAAGAAATCTTGGGGGATCTTAGGATCCTGCCTATCACAGTGGTGTGATTCTGAGATGGGAACAGCAGCAATGATGTACACATGATCCATTCTGTTTAATTAGAAGTCTCGCGTGACCTCACTAATTCATGATTCCTATTACTGCATTTCAGTGTTGATATTGGTATTCTAGACATTGCAACCAACTTGACTCCCAACTTTTCAGTGGGAGTGGTGTTCCCTTTAATTATGGCTCAGGAAAAATGAGATTTTTTCTTCTCTCCCTTGAAGGAGTGGACCTTATATGCCTTCAAACCTTGTGTGGCCTCTCACATGTCCCTTCCCATCCTGGGGATCAACCTGAAGCAGTGTAGCTCTGTGTGTTCCCAGGGGTCCCAACACACTGAATTAGAAGAATTTGCTACTTCTGTCAGGTGCACGTGTGTCACATACTAGAGCTAACCAGCTGCATGAAGATGTTACCAATGCGAGACAGCACCTTGGCACAGGCACATGGTTATTTTTCTTGGCTTGGCAGATCCCAGTGGTAGTTGTTGTACTCAGTGATGAATCACTAATTTCTAGAAACCTTGACTGGAACCAGAAAGTGGGAGATAAATGTGAGGAGGGTGTTGCTCTGAGCATCCCAGCAGATAGGTGGCCAGTCATGACAAAAAGATGGTTTTACATTTTCTGAGTGTAATCAAGTGAGATGTAACCAATATCCTGTAGTTCATTAGCTTCGCATCTCTTAACCTTCACTGCCGAGTGCTCTCTCATGGAGAGGCTGCCTGTCCATCCTAGTTTTTATTGTTTTAAATTTTAGCTTAGAATAAAAGTAGTGGGAGAGCCACTGGAGAGGAACCAGCAGAAGGACAGAAGGAGGGGAGCTGGGGGAAGAATAGGTCATACAGAATTTGGTCTTAAAGTAAAAGGGAGAGAAAGAAGAAAAGGTGGGGGCAAGAGCAGGAGGCAAGATTGACACAGGGAAAAGCTCTGACTTCAGGATCTTCCTTGGGCTGGTGCCTTTCTCACTATACCTTGCTGTGCGTATTGGTAAATCAACAACTTATGTACGATCTCCAGGAGCAATTCCCAGAGGAGCCTCCTCTGTGAATTCAGTCATCATTCCCAGTGAGGGTCTCCAGTCTTCCTCTTCGGAGAATCTGCTTTATTCATTTGACAGTGGGAAGGATGGGTAGAGAGACAGCAGCCTGGGGAGGATACAAGATCCCTCCCTACAGAAGTACTTAGGAGACAGCCTACCCCAGGGGCACCTGTTGCATAGTCCACCTGGTCTACTGTGGACAGTCAGTGAGGGCCTGGCTGTGCTCTTCCCCATAGCTCCCCACCAGGACTCTCGGCCTTGGGTCTTTGCCTATTCCAATCTGCCTTTCAGGAAGCCACCATTAGCTTTCCAAAACCCAAGTCTAATCACAGCAGATCCTTCCTCAAAAATCATTGGTGGAAGTGGAGCGAAGTAGCACACACCTGTAATCCTAGCAATTTGGGAGGCTGAGGCAGGAAGATTGCAAGTTCAAGGCTAGAGGCAGTCTGTTTATCTTAACAAGACCCTGTCATAGAATTTAAAAAATTATAAAGGGGTGGGCTGGGGGGTGTGGCTCAGTGGTACAACACTTCCAAAGTATGCACAAGGCCTTGGGTTCAACACCCCAGTACCACAACAAAAAAGAAAGGAAAAAAAAAAAGAAAAAGAAAATTGGTGGACCTCAATTTTCTATAGGCCCAATTTCAAGGCCAAATTTCTGAGCATTACATTTGTTTTTCTTTACAAAGTGACTTCAGCATTGTCATTCCTAGCTGCTCTGTTTCACATACCTATGTGCCTTAAACCACTAACCTGGCCCTCTTGCTGGATTCCAGTCTATACCAGCAGAGTTTGGCGCCTTTGTACTTGCTGTTCCTTCTGCTCCAAGTACCCTTCCTTTCTCTGTAAACGTCACAAACATGCTTCTCATCCTATAAGAGCCAACCCAGTCTCCCCTTCCCTGAAGACCTTCCTTACCACTGATTCCCACTTGGATTTTGCCTCCTCCAGGCACACAGGATTCTGCAGGGTGATTAATCAAGGAGAAGTTAAAGATCAGATAGCCTTAAAATTATGGGGAAGTACTTGACAAACTTGGAGACGCTCCCAAGGAAGGTGGCTATAGCCCCACATAAAATGGATGAAGGGACACATGACTTGCACGGGATTCAAGAGGGAAGTGCCAGTCCGAGGTACAGGATACTGGAGCAAGAGATGCTCCAGTGAGCTGTGGCTGGTGCTCTTGGGTCAGCATTCTGCTGAGCACTCTGCAGGGGGTGGGAAGCCCACCTGGGAAGCCCACCTGGGAGCCCACCATATAAAAGACAGTGAATGTTGGTGGTGAAGAGCAGTAGCTCTTCAATGGAGAGGGGAGAAGAAGTAGGAATTCAAAGTATAAATTTCAAAGGAAGGAGAGGGGACAGTGGCAGGCACATTGCAAAGCAAGTCCAGTAGTTTATTCAAGTCCAGCTCTGCCACAAGCCTTATCTGGGAACAAATTAGAGTCTGGCCAACTGGAGCTGAGCCTCTGCCTCCTTGCCGGCATCTGTGACCCCAGCTCTTTCAACTCCATGCCAACTTGGGAAACTGATTTGCTCCCCTGTGCCCACATATCCATACCCACAATGGAGGGGAGTCTTCGGGCTTCTGAAGAGGCCTGAGGAATCCACTCCAGCTCAGAGCATCCTCTGCACACAGAGGTGAAGTGAGGTGATTAGAAAACTCACAACACATCCTTGGGTTCAACGGTGATAAAAGGCCACTCACACTTTGAAATGCCTCCTGAAAGGCACACCAAGCTGGGGTGCTGGGTTGCATGGATCAATTTAAATTTCTCCAACTTTGAATTCTGAAAACGCAGCTCTGCCTCCATGGCCTCTCTGCCTGTAGTCCACGCTGGAGGAAAATTCCATATCATATTAGCCACGTCCTGATGCTCACAAATAGGCAGGGGAAAGACGGCAAACCTTTGAGATAGAGATTGTTGGAAATTCTGCTTCTCCTTCGATGGAATCTACGCCAGCAGATTCTGTCTTTCTGTGGCCTGCTTACCCTTGGCCAGTCACACGCACCTCACTGTCTCACCCTGTCAAAGAAGCCACTTGATGTCGGTCTTCCACATGATCCAGGAAGCTCTGTTGGGAAAGGGCAGAGTCTTCCCCTCTGAGCCCTTAGCTCTGGCACAGTGCCTGGGTAAACAATGAGCAATGACTGTACTTCTAAAGCCAGTGACTGTGGCTTCCTTCTCTTCTTCCACTCTTTGGTTCTTCCACCCTCTTTTTAATCTACTTTTCTCCTCTTTTCCATCTTTCCTCACATCCCAATCCCAGTCAGAATGGCAGAGGCTGAGAGGAGATTGTCAGCAAACCAATCTGGCACTGCAAATGGAATGGTCAGTGATAAGATTTTTCCTATTCCACCCTCCAAGCATCAAGAACTTTCTCCTCCCTAACCACCCCGGTACATTCCTCTGTTGTATCACTCATCCGTGATGCACAGGATTCGTCTGTGGCATGTTATGTTACCAGGCAGTGTTCAGAGCTCAGAATCTTTCTGTATTTTGAGGAGCAACATGACATATATGTTAAATATCTGCTTTCTGAGACTGGATGGCCTCTGTTGGAATCCTGGTTCTGTTACTTATTAGCTGTCTGAACATGGACAAGACTATCAAATTTACTCAATTTACTCATTTATACAATTGGAACAATAATAATAATACTTCACACGGTTACTTTGAGGATTAAATAAGTTTGTGCATGCAAAGCAGTCCTGGGCACTTAGCACTATATAAGTTTACTATTTAATATGAAGAGGGAATCACAGATATAAATATTTTCAAGCAAATCATCTCAGTCTCTCCATTTCCACCAAATCTTCCTCCTCAGTTTCCAGTTCTGAGTACCTCCTACCCCAAATAAAACTTTCCCCCTCCTCTATCTCCCCCCTAAGATGTTCCCATGCATTTCCTTCTCTTCACAGTCAGCATTATTAAATGAGTAATCTACCCTTACAACCTCCACCTTCTCACCTCCATTCATGCCTTAGCCCGTGGCAATTGGCTTTAGCTTCCCTATGCCACTAAGATTGTTCTAAGATCACCAATAAGCTCCCTATTGCTGTCTAATTGCCTCTCCATCACTTTTGACCCCTATTGACCACTCACTTTTCCTGGAAATGATTCCTTCATTTTGGAGACACTATTCTTTTCTGATTGTAACAGTCAGCTTTTATTATATTAAGTAATAATCCCCAAATCTCAGTGGCTTACAGCAATGAAGTTTTTCATTTCTGTTCACATTCCACCTCATCTGAGGGCTAGATATAGGTCTGTTCCATATATTTTCTTCCTTTGGATGAAGAAACAGAGGCAGGGCTAAGGCAAAAACAGACAGTGACTCCTAAAACTTTTGCTTGGATATTGCAGACATCACTTTTGCTCACATTCCATAGGACACAGCCAGTTAATGGCCGAAAGCTGGACAGTGAGAAGTCAAAGAAATATACTCTTCCCACCTGTAATGGGCAAGAATCATCCAAGAAAGACAGAAAATGATAGGGAAAATAATACCACAGTTGTTCTTCTACCTTTCCAAGAGCTCACTCCTAGCTTCTGTCCTTGAATCATCATGTTCCACCCTTTTCCTAAATATTAGTGTCCTCCACAGCTTCTTGCTTTAACTGTGCTCTGTGGGTTCTCCTACCCATGCAATTGGCTTTGATAAGAACCTGTATTCTTTGGACTTCCAAATGTCTAGCATGGTCCACCAATAAACATATTTATAAAGTCAGTTGAACTTGTTGTTAGATGCCGTTGAGTCAGATTTGACTCACAGAGACCCTAAGTACAGCAGAACGAAATACTACCCAACACAGTGCCATGCAGACAATCTTTTTATGTTTGGCCCCATTGTTACAGCCACTATGTGTCTTCTCATTATGGGTCATGCCACATCAGCAAAAGAAGGTCCCAGGGGCTTTCCTCCATTCCCATCTATAAGGTTGACTTTACTTTGAAGAGGTAACTCTTCCCCAGTCATTTCTTGAATGCCTTCCAGCCTGGGAGGCTCATTTTCTGGCACTGTATTTGACAGTGCTTTTCTGCTATTCATAGTGCTTTCAATGGCTAATCGTTTCAGGAGTGGGCTGCTGGGTCCTTCTCCGTAACCTGTTTAGTCTGGAAACTCAGACTGAAACCTGTCCACTATGGGCAGCCCTGCTGGTATCTAAGATACTAGTGGCATAGCTTTCAGCATCACAGCAACACACAAGCCCCCACAGCACAACAAGCTGACAGACATATGGGGGCCCTTGAACTTAGCACATCCAAAATTCAACTAATATTCTTACCTTCCAATTCTCTTATTCTCGTTCATGGCTAATGACCATGCCATTAACCCAAATGCTGAAATCAGACACATAAGAATTATTCATGATTATCCCTCAGCATCTCATCCAATCCAATGAGTCACCTGCCATGCATTCTACCTTTAAAGTAAACCTCTAATCTCTTCTCCACTCTCTATTTATCGTGCTCTTTCCTGAGTTGGAGCTTTTACTCTCTGTGTTAATCAGCCTTCCATTACTATAACAAAGACCCGAGATAATCAACTTATAAAGAGAACAGGGTTATTTAGGCTTACAATTTTGGAGGTTCTATTCTGTGACAGTTGACCCCATCGTTATGGGCCTGTGAGGAGGAGTGTAGCAGGAACAAAACCATTCTTTTCATGGGTAGGAAGCAGAAAAGAGCAATAAAGAGACTAGAGTCCCACAACCCCATTAGAAGGCATGCACCCAATGACCTAAACACCTGCCAATAGGCCCCACCTCTTAAAGCTTCCCCTACTTCCCAAAGCCTGCAGCTGTGGCACTGTGGCAACCAATCTCATCAGATGGACTTCACCAGATGGAAAATACAGGAATCAAATTGACTACATATGTGGAAAGAGACGATGGAAAAGCTCTGTACAAAATGTCAAAACAAGACCAAGTGCTGACTGTGGATCAGACCATCAACTTCTCATATGCAAGTTCAAACTGAAGCTGAAGAAAATTAGAACAAGTATACGAGAGCCATGGTATATGACCTTGAGTATATCCCACCTGAGTTCAGAGACCACCTCAAAAATAGGTTTAATGCATTAGACACAAATGATAGGAGACCAGAAGAGTTGTGGCATGAAATAAAAGATATCATTCAAGAAGGAAGCAAAAAGTTCTTAAAAAGACAAGAAAAAAAGAAAAGACCAAATTACATGTCAAAAGAGACACTGGACCTTGCCCTTGAACGATGAGCAACTAAAGCAAAAGGAAGATATCATGAAGTTAAGGAACTAAACAGAAGATTTCAGAAGGCAGCTCAAGAAGACAAAAACAAATATTATAATAACATGTGCAAGGAGCTGGAGGCAGAAAACCAAAAGGGAAGAACACGTTCTGTGTTTTTCAAGCTTAAGGAAGTGAAGAAAAAATTCAAGCCTCGAGTGGCAGTAGTGAAAGATTCTACAGGGAAAATATTAAATGATGCAGGAAACAACATAAAAAGATGGGAAGAATACACAGAGTCATTATACAAGAAAGAATTGGTAGATGACCAACCATTCCAAGAGGTTGCATATGAAGAGGAACCAATGGTGTTCAAGGACGAAGTGGAAGCTGCCTTGAAAGAACTGGCGAAACACAAGGCTCCAGGAATTGATGGGATACCAATAGAGATGTTTCAACAAACAGATGCAGCACTAGAGGTGTTAACATGTTTATGCCAACAGATTTGGAAAACAGCTACTTGGCTAACTGACTGGAAGAGATCCATATTTGTGCCTATTCCCAAAAAAGGGGATCCAACTGAATGTGCAAACTATCGGACAATATCTTTAATATCACACACCAGCAAAATTCTACTAAAGATCATTCAGAAGCAACTGCAGCAGTATATAGACAGGGAATTACCGGAAAATCTAGCGGGATTCAGAAGAGGGCAGGGAACCAGGGACATCATTGCTGATGTCAGGTGGATATTAGCTGAAAGCAGAGAATATCAAAAAGATGTCTATCTACATATTATTGACTATGCAAAGGCATTTGTTTGTGTGGATCATAACAAATTATGGATAACACTTCAGAAAATGGGAATACCTGAACACCTAATTGTGCTCATGAGAAATCTGTACATGAACCAGGAGGCAGTTGTTCGAATAGAACAAGGAAACACTGAGTGGTTTAAAGTTGAGAAAGGTATGTGTCAGGGCTGTATACTTTCACCCTATCTCTTCAATTTATACGCTGAGCAAATAATGTGAGAAGCTGTACTTTATGAGGCAGAATGTGGCATCAAGATTGGAGGAAGACTCATTAACAACCGGCGTTATGCAGATGACACCACTCTGCTTGCTGAAAGTGAAGAGGATTTAAAACATTTACTGATGAAGATCAAAGTTCATAGCCTTCAATATGGGTTACGACTAAACATCAACAAAACAAAAATCCTTACAACTGGGTCAGCACGCAACTTCACAATAAATGGAGAAAAGATTGAGGTTGTCTAAGATTTTGCTTTGCTTGGCTGTATAATCAACACCCGTGGAAGCAGCAGTCAAGAAATCAAAAGATGCATTGCTCTAGGAAAAGCTGTGGTAAAAGATCTCTTTAGAGTATTGAAAAGCAAAGATGTCACAGTGAAGACGAAGGTGCGTCTGACTCATCCCATGGTATTTTCAGTCACATCATATGGTTGTGAAAGCTGGACATTGAAGAAGAGAGACAGAAAAAGAATTGATGCTTTTACTGTGGTGCTGGAAACGTCTATTGAATTTACCATGGACTGCCAAAAGAACCAACAAATCTGTCCTAGAAGAAGTGCAACCAGAGTGCTCCTTGGAAGCAAGAATGGCTAAACTGCGTCTTACATATTTTGGATATGTAGTCAGGAGAAATCAATCCCTGGAGAAGGACATCATGTTTGGAAGAGTGGCAGGTCAACACAAAAGAGGAAAAACCTCCACCAGATGGATTGACACAGTGTCTGCAACAATGGGCTTAAACATATATAAGATCGTTTGCCTGGCACTGAATCGGCAAGTGTTTCGATCTGCTGTACATAGGGTAGCTATGAGTCGGACTCGACTGGACAGCACCTAACAACAACAACACCGACGACGACGACAACAACAACAACAACAATCACCTCCCAAAAGCACCAAGCTGGGACCAAGACTTTAACACATGTGCCTTTGGTGGACATTCCAGATCCAAGCTATACCACTCTCTCTTGCTTGAATTTTAATAATCAGTTATTCTCTAACTGCCCCACATACTTTAATTAGTCTTCTCTAGGATCCATTTCTGCATTACAACAAAAGCTATCCCAGGCCCCAACAAATCTAAGCTTGCTGCTTCTCTACTTAAGAAATTTCAAAGTCTCTCCCATTTGCCTGCAGTCAAATACAGGCTCCACGCTGTAGCACTCAAGTTTCTTCACAATCAGGACCCTATTTGTCTTTACATCTCCCTTTCCTGCTGGTTATGAGCCCTGGGCTTCTCATTAGTATCAAAATGCCCCATGATGTTTCTCATTCCCATGTATTTATGAGGTGTGATCAAAAATACAATGACTGTTTAAATTTTAAAAGAAATGATTATGGTAAAGACAATTTGCCAATGATCTCACTCAAAATACTCTTCCGGGCTTTGCACACACTTATCCCATCACTCTTGCCACTTTCTTAAGTGGCTCTGGATGAAGTCCTCTTTCATGAATGTCTTTAGCTTATCCTCCATCACTACAATGCTCTGTGTCATACATCGCTTCCTGTATAGCATTTTCTGTCAAATAAAATCTTTGTGGTGTCCTCACCCACGTTATTCACTGGATCTGCTACAGACCTACTTCAAAATGACTGGGAAGAGTAAACATTTTGAATATATTCAGGACATCAAGGCAGCCATGACAGTGCAACTAAAGACACCCATGGAAGGGGACTTCTAGAATGGCTTCAGAAATGGCAAGAATGATAGGATAAGTGTGTTCCAAGCCAGAGGGAATATTTTGAGGGGGATTAATGGCAATGTGTTTTTTACTATATATATTCTTTTAAATTTAAACATTCACTGTACTTTTTGAGCACATCATGTTCTCACATGATACTCTTCACATTTTCCTTACTTGGTGAATTCCTTCTGATTCTTCAAGATCTAGTGCTGGCATCTTTTACAAAACCTTCCCCCATCTTGTCCCTATTCCACAATAGGTAATGCCAGACTTTGCCAGAACAGTAATCACATTATATTATCCCAAACATGTCTTTCTCCTATTTAGATTATGAGTTCTCTGGAGCAGAGACTGACTCATTATTTTCTTTGAAATTGCCCAGGACCCAGCACAACACATGCATATTAGATATTCAATGAATGTTTAAGGGAAGGAATAAACACAAAAGACATAATGCAGTCTGTGTCACATTAACACAATGCTTGGATTTTGCTGGGTATCACTTTTGTTTCATGGTTGCTTGCTGGCTGTGGGAGGCACAGTCTCTTTCCTATACAGGAGGATAAACCTCTTGCTTTCAGGTTCAAAGGACTCTGCAGTCCTGATTGGCTGAATCCAACAGGTTCTGCCCTTTTAGGATTCCTTAGCAAACACCACTTTCCTAGAGCCTATCTTTCCAAATTAGAAGCCTCCTGTGAGGCTACATTCCCTGCTTTCCAGCTCTCCTAAGTGACCCCTCCATGGTCAACTCTGGTACTTTTTTTCTGACTCTTCCCTGGTGTCCCCTAAACCTGGATGACATCCTTCCTTTTTCTGCCTCCATTTTGGTTTTCCTCACTGTTTCCTTTCCCCTCTGCTCTGACAGGACCAGTTATATGAAGACATGGACATCTTCCCAGAGATATTATTAAGAATTTCTCAATAGCAATAGCAAAGCAATAACCCAAGCATTGGGACCCTCGGAGCACAGAGCCCTGTGTAGCTGTAGAGTTGTCACTCACAGGAAGCTGGTCCTGAGCCTCACCTGCCAGCTCCAGGCAGCAGCTATACGCAGAGGGTCAGACTAGGAATATACCAATGCTTCAGGGAAAGTGAGTTAGCAAGGATGAAGAGAGGTACATTTTTGCCTGTGAGAGGGCAAAAGTATTGGAAAGAATTTGGTGGAGTAAGTTAATTCTGTCTGCAGTTGTACCACTGTGGTGTCTGATCCCATCAGATCTTGGAAGATAAGCAGGTTTAGGCCTGGATAGTACTTGGATGGGAGACCGCCTAAGAATACTAGGTGTTGTATGCTTGGGAGAAGGACCCAGCAACCCACTCCCAAAAAACAATCAGCCATTGAAAACCCTATGAATAGCAGAGAAGCATTAACAATACTGTTTCGCCTATTGTATGCAGGGTCACTGAGTCGGATACCAACTCAATGGCACCTAACATTAACAACAAGTTAATTCTGAGTAAGCCTTTAATCAATGTAAACGGGAAAAAGTGAGTTTTTAAAATTATATACATGCATGTAAGGTTAATGGATATGATTATTTGGTAAGTAAAGGGTTTAGATCAATGCCATGTATAGTTGTTTTAATAAGGATAAGCTGGGGCTGGGAAAGAAGCTCAGTGGTAGAGTGCTTTCCTAGCATGTGCAAGGCCCTGTATTCTATCACCAGCATGACAAAAATAATTTCTTTTTTTTAAAAAAAGAATAAGCTGCCTCATCAGAGGCATTTTGTAATTATGAAGAAATTGCTCAGCAATGTTTGTATCTCATCAGGAAATGTAGAGTGATTGTGTTAATTGCATGGCATGGTTGCAGGGGTGGGGGGGATCCCAGAATGCTTTCATCCTCTTCACCCTCTATTAGGGCTGTCAGGTGACAAAAGAACAGGCAAGAGGACCAGCAGGGTTTAAGAGCTCATTTATTCGTTTGTCCATTTACCCAACTAAACATTTATTGAGCATACAGTGTGGCGTCCAATCCCATCAGATCTCAGAAGTTAAGCAGCATCAGGACTGGTTAGTATCTGGATGGGAGACCGCTTGGGAACACCAGGTGCTATAGGCTTGAGAGAAGGACCTGGCAACCCACTCCCAAAAAACAATCAGCCATTGAAAACCCTAGGAATAGCAGAGAAGCACTGACAATACTGTTTCACCTGTTGTATGTAGGGTCACTATGAGTTGGACACTGACTTGACAGCACCTAACAAGAACAATAACAAAAACAAACATTTACTGAGCACTCATTTCCTGCTTGTCACTCATACTAGAAGGTTTCTTTGAGCTTGGGCAGGTGAGTGATCAGACACAGGGGCTGTCCTGGGGGGCCCAGATGGGCTCAATGCACCCACCCTCATGGTGCCTTCTCTGTGCATTTACACAAAAGAAAGCTCACGCATACAAATATTGCCAGCAGGGAAGGGGCAGAGGGTCTTGTGCAGAGATGAAGCTGAGAGAGGGAGGGCCAAGGTTGGAGTTGAAGAAATCCTACTTTTTTTGGTCTCTCTCTTTCCCCTTCCTCCAACCTGACAATTTATGCAAATGAGCAAGTGGCTTGGCTCATGGGACTGGCCTCCAATATGGTGGCAGGCCCAGCTGAGCACCACTCTGCCTTTGTTGTCTCGGTCTTAGCCATGGTGACTTGTCTTTGCAGAGCATCTTACACTTGCAACTCCTATTTCCTTTTGATCCTCACAACCATTTGGTGAATTCAAGGTTGAACCACATGCACTTGCCACTTCTGTAGGCCAACTACCATCAAATGCCAGTGATTTCGGATGGTTCGATTGAATATTGCTTATGTTATCATCTGCATTGCCGCAGTGGTAAATATAGAAATTTAGAGAGACGTTATACCTGCCTCACAGAGCCAGGCATGGGGTTTGGACCCCACATAGAACTTGAACCCAGACTCACGTTCTTTCTCCATCTTTGGCATCTGCTTGGTGTATCAGAAAACCAACCTCCCACTGCAATATATATGCAGGTTGAGAGACTCACGTTAATGTGATTTAACTGTCTTTTTTTCTCAGCCCCAGATTCCATAATGGCTTTCTCTACAAACTCATTCATTTTTAATCAGTTGACTGTAATGATTTGTTACAAATGATCTTTAATTCTCAGCTGCGGTTAATCAGTACTGAAAGGCACTTTTCCTGTTATTTTATTTGGATAGGACTCTTAGTGAAATACTTGCCTGCCATTACTTAATCACTTATTTGTTTTCCCTCTGCACACAGTTTCTAGCAGCACGCAGCAGTATTTAATGTGGGCATTTTCCCTTTATGGAGTGAATTGAGTTCTCTAAGCTGTGGGGGCAGGAGCTGCCATGGGGATCCCTGAGGGTTCATGCTTTGGTTTGATACTTATTGACCCTCTTCTGCTGGCCAAGCACAAACCTGGCCACTAAGGATATCTGACTTATCCTGAACAATTGCAGCACACATTGGAAAAGGTGATTTTACAAGAGCTCATGGTAGAGGGAGAGGAAGTGGAGGAGATGGCCCCTAACCCTGCATGCTATGAGGGTCTCCTTGGAGGAGGTGAATGCTGGTGGATATGCATGAACCAGGCAGAAGGAACAACAGTTGTGAAGGTCTAGAGAGAAAGAGGGCTCTGGAGTAGGAATGTGCAAATAGCCGGGTTATTGTACAGAGAGGAGCCAGTGGAGGGTGGGCATGAGAGAGGAGGTGGGGAGAGTAAGTGGGATGGATGGTAACAGGTCTTAGCAACACCTTAACCCTTGAGATCTTTAAAATGGGATGACAGCCGGCAGTGGCTCCTGCCTCTGATCCCAGGGACTTGGGAGGTGGAGGCAGGAAAATCATGAGTTGGAGGCCAGAGGCAGCCTGAGTATATTAGTAAGACCCTGACTTAAAATAAGAAATAAAAAGGGGGGTGCCAGTGCAGCCTAGCGGTAGAGCACTTGCAAAGTATGTGAGAGGCTGTGGGATCAGGCCCTTGTTGTTAGGTGCCGTGGAGTCAGTATCCAACTCATAGGGACCCTACATACAACAGGCAAAACACTATTGCCAGTGCTTCCCAGCTATACATAGGGTTTTCAGTGGCGGATTGATTTTTGCAGGTGGGTTGCAGAATCCTTCTCTGAAACAGTACCTTTAGTGCTTCTCAGCTATTCATAGGGTTTGCAGTGGCTGATTGTTTTGGGAGTGGGTTGCCAGGTCCTTTCCCCAAGCCTACAGCATCTTATATTCCCAGGTGATCTCCCATCCAAGTACTAACCAGGCCAGACCCTGCTTAGCTCCCGAGATCTGATGGAATTGGATGCCACAGTGGTACGGCTGCAGGCTCAGGCCCTTAGTACTGAAAAAAAAAAGGGGGGGGGGACTACCCTGAGCAGATGGGCTATAGAACAACCTGTCAGGGCCAGCATGAAGAGTGGATTGCCTGCCCTTGGCTCCACTGTCTATTCACCAGGCCCTCCTGGAGAGAAGAGACACAGATGAAAATCACTGTAGATGCCTTCAAGGATCTCACAGGGTCAGTTCAAATATCAATGTCAGAGAGTGAAAATGTTCAAAGCATGGTTTCCTCTTACCCCTTAAGTATAGCTCTGTCCTGAAAATCACCTGGGGACTGGCCAGCCCTGACTAGGATGAAATCCCTGGTTTTGAGGCGGTTCTCAAGCCTTTGTTTCTGGTTATTGAGCAAAAGAACCCAACATCTGGGAGATCAGTTACTGCCTTGTGGGCCAAGAGAGAAGCTGGATTAATCAGAGGGGTGTGTATGTGTGCACGCGTGTAGGGGTGCTTTGGCTTGTCAAAATACTTGGTAGTGGGGATGCCCGCAGAGGAGGTCAACCTGCAGTGCCTTGAACAGTCTCATTGAAATAAGAGCTAACTTATTCAAAATGGCAATAAGTACCCCCTACAAAACACAGGGCCAGATGACAACCTTGGCTCATACCAGGACACTGAGAATTCAAGGGTCTTGGTAGAATTTTAATTTTTGAAGACTCAGATGCTGATTAAAGAAAATAAGCCTTTATCTTCCAAGGTCCACTTCATGCTAACCCACAATTAACCCTCCTCTACTTTGGATTAAATTCCTCCACCACTGCATTTGGACTGTAGGAGGAATATCTTCCACCTTATTTTTTTTCTCCCCTAGGGGACTTTATGACCTGAATACGGATCCTGGTAGGACTGAGACTCTACTGAAGCCATTGTAGCCTCAGGGACAGTGGCCTTGTTAGTCACACCATAGATGATCACTCTCTTTTCTCCAATCCTATGCCTCTCCCCCCAATTTCCCACAAGGCCAGCATCTGAACACCACAAATCTGCACATCTCAGACCCAGTCATGGCGCAATGGGCCCCTTTTACATTGTTACATTGGGTCTTTTACCCAACTTCCCAGGTTGCTCCAGTTTGCACCAGGCACTTTACCTCTAGCTTTATCCCCATATTTTTGCCTGGTTCAAATTTCTTAAATATTCTACTTCTCCAAATTTTAACCTTGCCCCCTCCCAAAAAATTATACTGCTTAACCTTTAATTGGTATCACAGGGTCAAAAAAGAACTTGGAAGTTAAATCTTGCTATTTTTAAAAGAATTTCGTAATTGTCACACGAATGTGTTGTTCCATATAATCTCAGTATGACCTGGGCCAGGTGTCAGAGTTGCTGTGTTGCTGCACCTCCCTAAGCCCAGGTAAGTGCCTGATGGGGTCCCCTATGATCCCATGATACCAATTACAGCAACATGTCATTTTCCATACTTTATAATCGATTTCATGAAAATTGATGATTTTATAGTTTTTAGGATCTCTACATTATAAAGCACTATAAAAAAGAGAATGTTATGTTAGTTTTAGTCTGATTTTATTGTAGTTTTTGAAGCTGGGGAAAACTGATTGGAATTTTGTAAATGCTTTAAGAAAAATTTTAAAAATTATGGTAACATATCAGTAATTTTTGAAAGGTGCTTTTAGTTTATGTAACAACATAAGTAAACCTTAAAAGCAAATAAATTATAAAAAGTTTTCTGTTTGGGGACTTGGATGACCCCACAAATCTATAATCATCAATTAAATTGATCATATCAATTAAGGGCTACAATGGCAGGTGTGTCCCCATGGGATTTTGGCTTGACTCTTGGTTGAATCCATTTCCCATTGGACTGGATTATTCCCCATCAGCTCCTTTCAAGCCCACAGGCCCCAGAAGCTGACTGACATCCTAATGCCTGATGAGGCTCCTGATGAGGGAGAGGGACCCAGGACTATCTGTGCCTTCTGCTCAGAGTCCTGTGTTCTCCATCCTCATATTGACTGATGAGGAAGCAGCAGAGGTTTTGGCTCAGAGCCCAACCAAACCCTGTGGAGAGTTCTTCCTCAAATGCTTGGGAAGTTTATTTCTTATCACTGTCGTAATTAATGCCCCCTTAATTGCAGATCCAAGGGAGATGATGGTATCAAGCAAATTAAAATTGAACTTATTCTGAGAAGTCAGGGATGCCTGGACTTGTCACCTAGTTGTGCCCTTGAGTCAAGTCCTTTGAGAGGAAACTGGCTGTCTTTGAGGAGGTCATGATAGCCAACATCAGAAAAACAATATACTTGCCCTCTGGTCTTGAGAGTCACACCTTTGCCAGCCAAGCCCTGAGTAACCCAATTACCTGTTCCCTAAGAGTCACTTAAAGAAGAGAAGACACACTCCCTTGTGTCCACACTTGGGCAAGGCAGGATTTTATATCAGGGGAAGAGAAGACCAGGGCTCACCTGCTGTCCAAAGCTCTCTCTTTCCCTCTTCAGCTTAATTTTTGGCTTCTTTCCACGGAGGAGAACATGTGTCTTCAGACAGGAAATTACCCTGGTGATTGATGGCTGGCAAATGCAATTAGGCCCCAGTTAAGTGATCTCCAAGGGTGCCCTTCCTGTGTGATATTCCAGATTTGGGGATGACTTAAACAATCATGCACCAGAGGCCTCCTGATAATGAAGCATTTGTCCCTGTCAGGCTTCAGCCACCAGAACTTTCCACTCCCTTCAGATGCAGAGAAGCTACGGGCAACGGGAAGATGGAAGGAGGAACAGGAAAGAGGCAGAGTGTGTTGGGGGGAGGGGGGAGACTAAGCAAGGGAAGAACCCTCCACAACAAGAGCAGTCTGATTGCCCAAGGACACACAATCACGTAGGACTCCCAAGGTGAGGCTGGAACAGGAATTATGGGACAGGTGCCTTCAGTGGCCAAAATTCTGTAATATACACTAATCTCCTTTGTACTAAGGACATGAGTCTTTAATTCTACTATCTTATGGGATTTGGAGGGATAAACAACAACAGCAAAATAGCCCAGAACCTGCCCTTATGGTATTCAAACTCTAGCTGGGAAGGTCAAACACACTCCATCAAACTTCTAGGCTGTGGTGGATGACTCAGCCACACACAAACACAGGAAGTAGGACATTAAATATTGACTCATCTGTGGAGCTAAAGGAAGGACAAAGAGAGGCCATCTGGATCCTGCCTGCCTGATCTCTTATCCCAGCTTTGCCACTCAGAAGTTGAATGATCTTGAGCAAATTACTTCACCTCTTTGGGTCTCAGTTTCCTGATTCCAAAATAAGGACGCGTTGGACCATTTTTGGTTGCTATAACAAAATAACAACCTGAGACCAGGTAGTTTATAAAGAAAGAAGTTTATTTGGCTCCTGGTTCTGGGGGCTGGGAAGTCCGATATCATGACACCAGCATCTGATTGGCATCTGGTGAGGGCCTTCCTGAAGCATCATAACATGGTAGAGGGCATGATGGTGAGACAGAACAAGCCTGCCCACTTGGGTCTCTCTTCCTCTTTATATGAATCCGCTAGTACCATCATGGGAGTCCACTCTCATGACCCCATCTAATCCTAATTACCCCCAAATACCATTAACCTGAGAACTTTGGGTAGACATATTCAAATATACTAGGGGATAATGATGGTACTTTCCTTATAGTCATTTGTTTGTTTGTTTGTGTATTTATTTAGCAGTACTAGGGGGCTGAACCTGGGGCCTTACACATACTTGGCAAGCATTCTGCCACTGAGCTACACCCCCAGCCCCTTCTTTATTTTTTAAATTGAGACAGGGTCTCATTAAGTCACTCAGGTTGCCTCTGGCCTCAAGTCTGCAATCCTCCTGCCTGTACCTCCTGAGTCACTGGGGTTATAGACGTGTGCCACCATGCCCAGCTCCTTATAGTCTTTTAGTGAGTATGCAGCAGAGCAATGCAGAAAGCCACACCCTTGACCATGGCAATCCCAATAAATCCTGTTTCCCTTTCTTCTTTCCTAAGCTGGGGGCTATTAACCTTTTTCACATGATGAACCTGTTTGGCAGGCTGGTAAAGCTATGAATCTTTCTTAGAACAGTAGTATAAAATGTATAAAAATAAAATATATAGGATTACTGAGAGGAGACTGCATTTTTATTGAAATACAGTTATCAAAATAATAAAAAACTAACTTTTTGGTATAATAATATATGTGCTTCTTTATTAACATAGTAAATAACAAGATCTACTGGCAGACCTAACAACTACTATAATTTTGAAGTAGTCATAAGCTTAAACAATATTTCAACATATCTACAACTGTAATGTGATATAAAATATCTGTGATCTTTCTTAGTGACAAAATTATAGCTACTATGAATACTACAGTGGCTTGTTGCCTACATTCAAAATTAGAGAAACTGCTAAATTTTTGTTTGAGATTGTTGAAAATAAAGGTGCGATTTTTTTTTTCCTCAACTAAGTTCATGGACCCTCTGTGGACTCTGGGCTAAAAGCTATTGCTATAAGGCTTGATAAAATAGGTTATGATCATGATTTCTACACTTTGAAAAATACCACTTATGTTGTTATTACTGAAGAAAAATACAAACATTATAGAAAACTTTTTAAATGTCAATTAAGGAGGAAAAAGCCAAAGGAAAATTTCAAAACAACATCAAGCAAAGTTCGTGCTGTTCACCCTGGTGTAGTTAAGACCTAGAGCTCACTGCTAACCCATTTTTCATACACCTAATCTGCTCCATTTGGGATTATTGGATTGTAGCTTCCCTCAGAGGGATGTTGAGGCATAGGGAATACTGATCAGAGACCTCAACAAAGCACCAACTCCAAGCACCACAAATAGAGATCAGAAACAGCAAGAAGCCTCATTGTGAGAAGGGGCCTGTGCCCTTCTCAATTCTACCCCTGTGGGCAGGGCAAGCATTCTGTGCTTTGGCAGCTCAGAGGACACACCAGAGTCTCCAGACCCACCCTTATGGGCTGTTCCCTTGGTCTTCAGTCTCTTGTTAGACCTGATGAATTATCTTCAGTCTGAACTGCAAAGTGTGAATACTCGAAATTGCCCTCTTGATGAAAGAAACCAACTGACTCTCCTCGAAACCTGCCAGATATTCAGATCAGGTCCCTGACGCCTGTAGCAGAGTGTGAGGATTCATCCAAATGATCCACTTAGAATAATGATAATGAGGTGGCACTACATCCAGGAGGAATCATATAGTTTATGCAAACACAGACCCACGCGTGGGTGGGAACAGACCCTTCTGCCCTCAACGGTCCCCTGTGGCAAAACTGCAGCTCTCTCTGGGGTGAAAAGTGAGTTTAATACATGTTCAGCTGTCCGAGGTTAACTTCTGGAAGACTGCCTTACCCAGTCATTGATAACATTTGTGGAGAATCTACTGTGTGAGTTCAGAACAAGAAAGAGGCCAGGTCCTAGTGTACCTCCCCACCACCCTCCAGAGAACCCAGCCCTGTGAGCCCTCTGAGCAACCGGCCAGCCTCTGGGCCCTGAAGGCCATCCTCTAGGGTGAGAACAAGGGTGTTAACATCATCCAAAAGTGAGAGATTCCTACCCCTTCCAGACTGGGACCTCCAGGGGACCCAGCCCTGACATCACCATGGCAACAGTCGAAATCACCACCCTGCTCCTCTCCAGCTCAGCCTTTCTCATCTCAAAACTAAGTCCTTCCCTGGAGGGGACATAGTGGTGTTAATGAAATGCTGCCCGCAGAGTCATCACAGTGTGACTGTGTGCTTTCCTGGATGGACCCTGCAACCCCAAGGTGGCACACCCCACTTTCTCTAAGCCTAGTTAAAGGTCAAAGCTGGAGATAACAGGCTAGCCAAGCTCCTGTGTGTGAGGCACTGCATTTCAAAATATTTTTAATAAAACAATGTGGGAAGGGCAGGCTGTTCACTTTGATTTTCCACTGGGGTATTCAATTAAACATGAGATTCTGGGAAAATCTGAAACCCCTAAACATATTTTCCATTACTACAACTAATAAAAGATAATTATTGAGCATGTCTCTCAGATATTCCAGTCAACACTACCTCCACTTAATTAATTGCTAATTAAGATATGAAAGAATTGCAATGTCTCTCACACATCCTGACTTATTAAGCCACGGAAAATCTTCCTCCAGGAAAGAGAAAGCTAAATGGTCAGGGCTGAGCCCCTCCCTAGATTAGCAATCCTGGGTGAGGGAGTGAGGGGAGAGGAAAGCCCACTCATCCAGTGGTTGCCTAGTGACCCAAGAGGAGAGAATGAGGGAGAAGGGAATGGAGCTGACAACTTTTGAGATCTTACCCTCTATTCCACACTGAGTTAAACCTTTTACATGTATTGACTAAGTAAATCTTCACTGCAATCCTGTAAGGGAATATCATTCCCATTTCATAGGTTAGAAAATGAGTGTTTAACAGGGTTAAGTAAACATCTTTCCCATAAGCGTGTGGCTGATAAAAGGAGGGATTTGAGCCAAATCCTGTGCTTTCCATTTATTGTCCCAAGGAGATAGGAGAAACAGAAATGTCTTCTTCCATGTCTTTGCCATTATTGACAAAGCAAGGAGCATGTGCAGTAGCTAGCCTTTAAGAGGACCTTCCCATATTAAGTGGGGCTAACATGTATGATAAAATATTGCAGAAATGATGGTAAGATTAGTCATAAAAGACATTGTGATTTCTATCTTGATCTCACTTGGATTACTCACTCCAGGGGAGGCTGGCACCATGTCGTGAGGACACTCAAGTAGCCCTGCAGAGGTCCCTCTAGGGAGAAACTGAGGCCCCCTATAATGATAAGCATCACATAAGTGAGCCTTTTTGGAAGCAGATTCTTTATCCCTAGCAAATCTTCAGATGATTACACCCTTACTTGACATCCTCACAGAAACCTTATGAAAAACTCTAAGCCAGAACCACCAAGGTAAGCCATTTTGGAAGTCCTGACCCACAGAAACTATGAGTTAATAAAGGTGGGGTTTTTTAAGCCACTGAGTTTTGGGCTCATTTATTATACATCAGTAGACAACAAATTGAGAATTCATGAACTTTTCATGCTCTGCCTACTGAATTGCCATCTTGCCAATACCAGTGGGTCAGAGAAGTCCTTCAAGAAACATACATATCTGTATGCCTGAAAGTAGGTGTTCAAAATAACAGTCATTCAAGATCCTTCCTGGTAGAAGACACTGTGAGCTCAGGAGAGAAGACAAGTCAGATCGTCCATAGCTGCCTATTAAGATGATGAAGTACAAGTTGTTGACCATTCACAATCTGGCCCGTTGTTTAGCAACCAACTGCTGTGAGAACTGAGAAAAAAATAAGCTAATTATACTTTTGGATATTGGGTAATTTTGTCTAGAGTTGATCGGCATACTTGGAATCAATGGCTATTACTGAAACATCTCCAGCAGTTCTCAGCAAGCACATAATCCTACACCATCCAAGCACTAAGGTTGGTGCTGAATACCAACATGAACCATTGTGAGAAGTCTGAAGCCTCAGCAGTGTTTGCTGCATCTGACTTGCCTTCGAAAGAGTCTTTCTTCTGCTCATGATTCCCCTAAACCAAAGGGGAAAAAAAGCACTGGAGTTTGTAGAAAATTTACCACTGTAGTCAGCATGGACTCTTGGGCTGCACTCTCTGGATGGTCCAGATCCTCAGATCCTGCCTGGGAAGTCAGGGAAGGGAAACCAAGCTACAAAGTCCAAGCCAAACCCTTTGGGTGGCTGAACTCCCCTTCTGCACAAGGAGATCATCATTTGATGAGGAAGGAATATGTATTGCACATTTTCTGGGCATATTTCATAGAAAAAATTTTTTTCTGAAGATGAGTTTTATGCATTGACCCTAGAAAATTCTGGGCACTGAAAAGGAAAAATTCAGGTGAATGAGGGGGTGAGGGAAAGTACAAGAGGAACACAGCAGTTTGCTGAAGGTGCTGACAGACCTACAGGACTTTTTCTCTTGGTACGTCTCTGTGGCACCACTTCTCTCTCCCTTAGGACCCTCTGGAAATGGGGAGCTTGGAAGCATTTGGGAGCATGCCCCCTGGGCCTGGTATTTATCTCAGCTAGGGGTTCTGCTTCTGAAACTTTACTAGCACAGGAATTATCACCTTTGTTGTGACACACCACTTTCAATTCCTGTCATAATAATCCTTTGCCTTGTGTCCAATTAGATGAAAATCTACCCTAAGATCAGGCCTTTGTGAGAGATCTTAGGGCTGAACAACTTGTTAATCAAATAAGGGGAGTCTATTAGTGAGGTAATAGATGTTATATCACAAGGGCCAGTGCATTGGATTCATGATGAGCTTCATTCTAACAGAGCAAGGGTGGTTATGACTCTAGGAAAATCAGCACATACTTGTTCTAATTCAATTTCCCCATTTCTTAACCCACGGTTTAAAGCTTGCTTTTAAAAATAACTGGCTAAATAGAATAGAGCATAGGAGAGAGTGCAGGAGCTCGGTGTTCTACTTCTAACCCTCTAAAGAACTCTCCAAGAGCATGGTGCATGCCTCCATTAGGGAAGTGCCCTCCAGAGCTGCAACCACCATGCCCTGTGGGCAGGGGCTCTCTGAGAGCAGAGGCTGAATCCTCTTCTTCATATCCCTAGGGCGTGGCACGGGCACCGCCAATGACCAAAAAAGTAAATGAGCTCACACACCCACATTCCCATATGTCTATACGTGGGCAGCTAAGTGTGAAAGGAAATATATAGGGATATACTCCATGCTGTCAATATGGGGGTTGAAAATACTGTAGATGGTACAAGGAAGGAGAGGAGGTGGGGGAAACCACGTAACAGGAAAAAAAGACTGCTATGAAAAAAGTCTAGATGTATATTATGTTCTTCTCATGAATATATGTGTATATACGCATAAATAAATTAGAGAGAAGATGATGTTCTTATGTTCAGTGAAAACAAGTTGCAGTGTATTTCAGTTAAAAACGACAAACAAAAACATCCCATATATCTGTTGTATGTGCTTAATTAGGTTTAAATGAGGGAATGGGAGGGTGGGTGTAGTGGGTGCTGTGAGCCACCATCCACCTGAGGCACGCAGTTCCACAGCTGCTAGGGATGGTGGCTCAGCTCACAGCTGAGCCCCTTTCCAGGAGTTGCCCTCAGCCAAAAAGAACTTCTGTGCCCAAAGTTGTGTGCCCCCTCCCTGAGTGGTGGGTGGCTCACATGTCAAGACTGGTCTCTATGGGGTCCAAAGGCTTGGATACCTTCTCAAAGCCAGGCAACTTCAGGGTACCCATTCTGCTTCCTGTACTCCCCAGACAGAGTTATAACCAACAGGGCACACCCAGGAAGCCTTCTGTGTGCATGGACGGTCTCACTGTTCCCTGGGAAATTATGACAAGTTGGAAAGATATATGCCAGTAGCACCTAACAACAACAAGAGACTGAGAAATGATTACTTTTCCTGTGTATACCTTCATATTGGTTCCCTTTGTACAATAAGCATATGTCATCTTTCTACTTTCAAGACTGTCAAGTGAAGCAACTTAAAATGTAATAAACATATGTTGTTGTTAGGTGCCGTTGAGTCAGGTCCGATGCATAGCAACCCTATGTTCAACAAAATGAAACACTACCTGATGCTGTGCCATGTCCAGCACTATGTCAGTGCTACTCTTCTATTCATAGGGTTTTCAGTGGCTGATTGTTTCAGGAGTAGGCTGCCAGGTCCTTGTCCCAAGCCTACAGCACCTGGTATTCCCGATAGTCTCCCATCTGAGCACTAACCAGGCCCAACTGTGCTTAGCTTCTGAGAGCTGATGAGATCAGATACCAGCATGGTACAACTGTGACTTGACTGAACAAATAACTATGCCTGTATCTAGTTGGGGATGGGGTTTAGCTCAATTAGTAGAGTGTTTCTCTGCAATCTCTGAGGCCCTGAGTTTGATCCCCAGCACCACAAAAATAGGAGAAGAACGTGGCAATTCACTACCAAAACAATCTAGGAAACAACCAGCCATTGAAAACCTTATGAGGGTCTCTATGACTTGGACCCAACTCAATGGCACCTAGCAACAACGACAGGTCTGGTTGGAGAAATATATAATAATATAATAGTATGTTGAATGTATTTGGTGTTTAGTGAAACTCAGTGGAAGAGGATTTTTTCTACATTTTTGATAACTTTTGAATTAATTGGTTCAAAACAGATTGGACCAGCTTTCTACGGGTGAGGTCACACCTCACAGATAGGTTGAGGAAATAAAAAAGTCAATAGGTGGAAGGAAAAAGGAGAGGGTGTTTTAATTCTGTGGAAGTAGAGATTATTGAATGTCAAGCTCTTGGCCCTCAAAATAGCCTGAACATTTTTAGCAGCTACTATCCAGATTACATTGCCCAAAGGACCTGTAGTTCATCCATATCATGACCAACTAGATTAGAATTGGAAGAGGAAAGTACCTGGCATTTATATGACCTGCAACACCTTTCCATCTCAGGTACCAGCAACTCCCCTGAGGCCCTTTCCTTCCCCATCACATAACCATTGCCAGTGTGCCAGAGTAGTCACCAGAGGCCAATTCTGTTTGCCCTTCCAGAACTGTTGTTGTTGTTGTTGGGTTACATAGAGTCAGATCTGACTCATAGCACTCTGTACAACAGAACAAAACACTCTCCAACACTGTGCTATGCCCCTCATTATATCAGTGATTCTCTGCTATTCATAGGGTTTTCAGTGGTGGATTGTTTCAGGAGTGGATTGCCAGGTCCTTCTCCCTAGCCTGCAGCACCTGGTTTTCCCAGGTGGTCTCACATCTAAGGACTAACCAGGCAGACTCTGCTTAACTTTCAAGATCAGGTAGAATCAGATGCTAGGGTGCTATGGCTGCAGACTTTCAGAACTAGATGATCTGTACCCCCCATCCAATTCCCCTAAGAAGGTGAATTCATCCGGGAACAACTTAGATGAGAAAGTCTGTATCTTAGCTGAATGCCTGCTTCCTCCCTCAGATTCCAATCAACTTTTGCAAATGCATCCTCCTTACACATCTATAAATGAGATCCCTGAGGCTCAATGTCCCATTTGGAGAAGGCTTAGCAGCATTTGTGAGAAGGAAGTCCTTGAAGGCATAATTATCAAGCTACCAACTGTGTTGACAGATCCTTGGGAGTTGTGTAGGAGGAAGCCTAGTCAAGTTCTGCATAGCACCTCTGATTAAAAAGGCTGACAAATATGCTTATGCAGAAGCTCCTCACTTGCAACAGAGGTCCCTGTTTCTGGTGGTTTCTGGTTAGGTTTCCAACCTAACAGTTATTCTTGTTCTGTATTTGTTCCTTCTTTGAGTGTTTATTGAACTTTTCTGTGTTGGCATTGTGCTTGAGACAAGAGCTAAAGCAGGAGCAGAACAAAGATTCTGATCTTCCTTGAGAATCCAGAGTGAAAATGGCACCAATAAAGAAGTTTACAATAAATGTCAACTTTCATGTTGTAGGAACAGTCAACATGCTGAGGACACTAAGTACATAAAAGTGGCTCAGGTTTAGGGGAAGGGGTTGGATGGAAGGCTTCCTGGAGGAAGTGTCAAGCATCTGCCATAATCAGACTTTCTACATATATAACACACCTGCAGCCCTAGCACTGTGGCATACGATCCCATCAGATCTTGGAAGCTAAGTAGGGCCAGGCCTGCCTAGTACTTGGATGGGAGACCAGATACTGTAGGCTTGGGAGAAAGACCTGGCAACCTGCTCCCAAAAATCAATCCGCCACTGAAAACCCTATGAATAGCAGAGAAGCACTGACAAAGTGTTTCACTGTTATATGTATGGTCGCTATGAGTCGAATACCAACTTGATGGCTCCTAACAACAACAACCAAGTGCCACCACCACTTTCAACGTTTGTAGATTTGTTGTGTAAAATATATTTTGGATTTAGAATAATTCTATAGAACTTTTACTTTAAATATTTATCATTTTGTTGCAAAGCTTTGGGAATGAATGGAAAAAAAATGAAACTCTCCAGTGAAAAAAATAGCTTGAAAAGCAGCAAGTGTCCTTTGCTTCAGAGACCTACATGGTACCACCCCAAATTTATCTAAAAGGAGATAAGACATTCAGAGTGGAAAGGGAAGCCAAGGTTTCTTATTTTGAAGCCACAAATGATTTCCTTCCCTGCTTTATTCCTTATTCAGGTGTCCATATCACCCAGCTGCACAGATTGGAGATCTCTTGGAGCCAAGATTGAAGACCCTGCGGTCAAGAGAAAACACCGGAGACACCAGCACCAAAGGTACCATTTGCTGTAAACCTTTTAGCATACATCACTCCAATGGCCAGGTTGAGGCTTTCACTATGAACTGCAAGTTCCCAGGGACCTAAGACCCTTTGTCATGGCAACAGCAGCCTGGGGGATAGCCTCCCTCAGAGGAGCTGGCCAAAAGCATCAGCTTCTGGGCTCCACGAAGTCTCTGAAATTACTAGAGAGACCGGGTTTTAAGGTTTTGGCACCTCATAAAATATTTCTAAAATTCATCTCATGATGCAGTTGGTAATAAATGTGTGCTACTGTGCTCCGTCCATCCAAGAAGCTGGACTAGAATCCCAGCCCACCCGCGCCTGCACTGGGCCTGCATGAATCAGCGCTAAATTATTCACCAGCCTGACTCTAAAACTTCTAGAGTTCCAAAAACTCCTAATAAAGTATTATGAAAAAATATCCATCTCTTTATGTCCATCCATAACTATTTATATGGCTAGAGGAAAAAAACCTGTCATTTTATTTCTTTTAATTTAAAAGCTTTCCTAATTCCTTTTTCCTACCACATATAGATGTCTAAAGAATTTTCAGGTTGAAATAATAATCTCTAAAAAATGGTCCATGGGAGACAGCTCTGCGGATTCATAGAGTTGACAAGCACAATGAATATTTTTCTCTCTTAATAACTTTCTGTGGTGTTCAAACCTGACTCACTGAACTGGGAACTTTTCGAACAGTGTGTCTCTTTTTTACAGTATGCAACTCTCTATTTGTTTACACAATTGCTAAAGTTTGTTCAAGGCTAGGATTTAGCTCAGTTGGTAGAGCGCTGCTCTGCAGTCTCTGAGGTCCCCAGTTCAACTCCCAGCACCGCAAAAATGGGAGATGTGGCAACCCACTCCTGAGGCAATCCCAAAACAATCAACCATTGAAAATCCTATGAGGGTAGCTATGAGTCGAACATGACTCAACAGCACACAACAACAACAACAATAACAACAAAGTTTGTTTGGGAAAAACTCATTGCCTTCCTGAGATTCCTCATGACCTCATTCACATATTCAATATCCATCTGTGCAGTCCACAGACATAAGACAAGCCTTGTCTGAAGCCCTATACTTGTATACATCTGGAATACCTTCAGCAGCATCCTGCCTCACTTGGAGACACGCAACCATTTAAAATACCCTTAAGTTTTCAACGTCACAAGAGACACCATCCTGTTAAACTGGCTGTCAGCCCCTTCACATTTAAGCACTAATTGGGTAATTTGATCTTCTAGGCTAGCAGCTAAGACTGAATTCTCTGTAACCTAGCAGAGCTGGAACAGGGTGGACCAGCTAGGCAGCAATGAGGGTGCCTGTCACAGAAGCATCACTAGAAACGTATCAAGATGGAGGTGTTTTCACTGATGAGTGCTCTGCTCAGCGAAAGAACTATATAAATAAGGGAGTGTTTGGCAACCCACTTTCAACGGAGGATTAAAGCCCCCACCTAAAAAACTTGCTCAAATAAAAACACTTGGTTTGTAAACTGACTTCTGAGTAGGGGTTCAATGTGAGCGATAGATCTGGAGTGCTATCACACTCCTGCAAATAGATGCTAAATAAATGTGCAAAGAATATTGGTTTAAGTGTGAGACAAATTATTGGCATGACAAGGGCGCCCATATATTTCCATCCAGCCCTGCTGTCTGAAGCTTTTATGGAGGGGATGGAAAGATAACAGAGCAACCCTAGGTCCCTGAATGGGTCTCTGTTGGGGCAGGAGAAAAGTATGCAGAGGACAAGCAGCAGGAGACGGCAGACTACTGAAGATAAGTGTCACAGTCACATCTGGAGATAGCTTCACATCTGGAGGTAGCTTCACATCTGGAGATAGCTTCTGGAGATAGTAGAACCCTGCGCTTGGAAATCAACCCACAGCCTGAAGCAAAGAATGTCTCTGAACAAGATTAGCCTGTTCTTTAAAGCAGGACCACGAGCTGATCCCAGATCACATCAGAGCCACATCTATACCAGGGTCTGGCTCCAGTTCAGTCTAGAGCTGACAGAAGTTCCCAGGCCCAGGGAGGGTTGAAGCAAGGTGGAAGTGAGAGGCCACATCAAAGTCAGGGAATACCTGTCAGGGGCTCAGGCAGGGGGAAGAAGCCCTGCAGGCTTCCCTGAGGGCAGAGTTTCTCAGAAGTCTATGTTGGAAACAAGATTCAAAGGTAGTTCTTAGAAACCCCAGCTGCTCTGTCAGTTATAAGGGAGGGAAAAACCAAAAGACAAAACAAAACAAAACAAAACAAAAAAACCCAAAAACAAAAAAACTGGAAACATGTAAAAATCATCATCCTTTGTTTTGTTGATGTGAGAGGGATTGTCCACCTGGAATTTATTCCTCTGGGTCAAACAGCCAACCAAAGTTTTCACTATCCGGAAGTTTTGAGAAGGTTACATCCCCATGTGCAGAAGAAACATCCCAAGTTATGGCCAACAGGTGACTGGGTCTTCCACCATGACAATGCTCCTCCCCACACTGCTCTGAGTGTTCCCCAGATTTTGATCAAAACCAGCATGGCCCTCCTGCCCCACCCTCCCTATTCACCTCATCTGACCCATGAGACATTTGTTCTATTTGTTTGTTTCCCTGGATGAAAGAAAGTCCTCAAAGGGAAACATTTTGCCAATGTGGAGCAGGTAAAACAAAATATAGCAGAAGCACTAAAAGGCCTCAAAAATCAATGGGTTCAAAACTGTGTTGAGCAGTGGAAAAAAAATGTCTCCATAGGTATAGGGCACCAAGAGGAGAGGGCTTTGAAGGTGACTGAAGTTTGAGTGTGTAAAAAAAAATACAAGATTTTTATAAAATAAATTCAGCTTTTTGGGGAGGGTCTCCATCATATATCTGGCAGCCACCTCCTGGCATAGAAGCTGGCCCATCTTCTCCCAGCAAGCCTTGTCCCATGTGTCAAACAACTTCTCAGGAGAAGACAGCTTCTCAGATTCGCTTTCTTTCCCAGGCACCTCCAAATCACTTTTTCCTCCCGTGGCTTGGTGTTGGAATTGCAGAAGTTCCCACGCAGGAAGGCAGACAGAGGGCTTCATGGCTCTTTGGCAATTCAAACCAAGGTGTGCTCATCGGGCTCGCTGCTTTCTCACCCTCAATCCCCATGCGTTTGCCAGCAGCTTATTTTAAGAGCTGATTAGATGAGCCTTTAATAACATTAGGACTTAAATGGCCCCAGATAGGCCTTCAGCCTCTTGCCAAATTAAGATAAATGGGATATTTGGGGAACTGAGCTCCCAGCTTCCTGGCTGCTCTGGACTGCAGACAGGTTTCAGAGCATCCTGTCATCTCTGGGGTTTAGCTCAGCTGGTAGAGTGCCGCTCTGTGGTCTCCAAGGCATTGGGTTCGATCCCTAGTCCTGCAAAAAAAAAAAAAAGTAAAAAGAATGTGGCAATCAACTCCTGAAGTAATCTCGAAATAATCAGCCATTGAAAGCCCAATGAGGGTCACTATGAGTCAGACCCAACTCGACTGCACGTAACCAATAATAATGATTGGGTCTTTTTCATCTCTGAGGATCTATGAGTCTCTGTGTAGATGGTCTTCATGATCACGTTTTCAAGGATAGCTAAGTTGAGGACCAGGGCCCCAGAGTTCTTTCAATTATGATGATCTAGTGGAAAATTTCTCTCTGTGCCCCCACACCCTCTGGGAACTTTCAGTTCAAGCAACAATCTTTACTAGTCAATTACTATTTATTTGTTTAATTCAATATTAAGATTATTATTGGCAGACCTTGGTCAAGAATAACATAAAATGGTCAGCTATAAGAATGTTTTACTGCATAAATATGTTCAGTGCCCTCTGTTACTCTTTTGGGAGGGTTCATTTCCAGGAAGGACAAATACATTTATCAAGTAAATAGGTATAGCCTCCCAACTGAATACCCTTCTCTAATTTTTAGAAAAAGGTAAAAACAGAATAGGAAAAGGAAAGGGAAAAAAAGGTGAAAATAAACAAATGGTTCAACATTGAGCTAAATTACTCTTATAAGCAATCCATTAAAAAAAAGATTGAGTTGTTTTCTCCAACCAAACCAGACACCTCGGCACCTCCAGAATATCTTTAAATTCCTGGATACATGATTTATTCTTCTTGATAAGAATGCTTACTCAAGAAGTATCCCTGAATTTAAAATTCCTTTAGAAAGAACACAAATGTAGCTGCTCTTTCAGCCTTTCAGATGAAGCTAAACCTTGAGCTTCAACCTTGCACCTGCTGCTCCACTTGGGTAGAAAAAGGACACCTGCTTGTGTTTTCCTGGATGGAAGCTAAGCATTCTGCAGGAACAAGCTAGAAGAAGGAGGGGACCCTGGGACCTGGAAGGAGCCGTGGGAAAACCCACTCCTCCTGCTCTGGCTTTACAAATCTAAAACTTACCTCAGCCTTCACAGATCTTTGCAGGGTTGTTGTTGTTATTGATGTTAGGTGCCATTAAGTTGAGTCTGACTCATAGCGATCCTATGTGCAACAGAATGAAACACTACTCAACACTGTGCCATGCCTGACACTATGTCAGTGTTTCTCCACTATTCATAGGGTTTTCAAAGGCTGATTGTTTCAGGAGTGGGCTCCAGGTCCTTCTCCCAAGCCTATAGCATTTGATATTCCCTGGTGGTCTCCAATCCAGGGACCAACCAGGCCCGCACCGGTTTATATTCTGAGATCAGACATGATTGGACACCAGGGTGGTATATGGCTATAGATTTTGTGGGGTTTCAGGATCATTTAAACTGTGTCTGGGATCAGAAACTACAGTTATATGGGAATGGTTGGTTTGGCTGCCTGAAAATATAGGGTTGTGGGAGCTTGGTAAAAGTATAGCTCCATGCTCATGCTTGCCTCTATCCCGAACTCTGGCCAGTAAAGGTTCAGATGGCTCTTGTATGTGGAGGAGGAAAGAAGAATATTTGAGATCTCAGCACAGCCCCCATGCCTAGCCCTGCACTCTGAGGAAATTGAGTACTCCATCCAATTATGATATGCTTTCATGAAGAGCGAATTACCTAAGAGATGATTGCTCATTTCAGTACTTCTCTCATGTTGTATTTTCATTTTCTCTCAACATCTTTTGGTTTACATGTGAAAAATTGAATGGTATTGGCTACATTGGGCCTGCAGCTGTAGCCCTGTGGCATCTGATCCTGTCAGATCTCGGAAGCTAAGCAGGGTCGGGCCTGGTTAGTACCTGGATGGGAGACCACCTGGGAACACCAGAAGCTGTCGGCTTGGGAGAAGGACCTAGCAACCCCCTCCTAAAAATCAATCTGCCATTGAAAACCCTATAAACAGCAGAGAAGCACTGATAATAGTGTTTCCTCTGTTGTACAGAGGGTCGCTATGAGTCGGATACCGACTCGACGGCACCTAACAACAACAACAACAACAATTGGCTACATCAGTTTACCTGCCAGCTCCCTTCTTCATTCACTAAGCCTGGGGCTGTATACAAAGAACTTCATTTCACTCCTCTCTTCTTACCTTGATTTCATCCTGTCTGCAGAGAAACCATCCCTCCTCCTTGCCAAGGCTGACTCTCCCCTTGCATCTTCCATTCCTGCCTTAGCCATTTCCTCTACAGCCTGACCCATTCATCTTCCCTTTCCAATACCCCTTTCCTTATATTTTCCCTCACTTTCTATATGTTCCTTTTTGTTTGCTTGTCTGCTTATAAGCAAGAGTTGTCCTATTAAAAAAAAAAAAAAAGCTTCCCTCCATTTCTTGACTCTGTTGCCTCCTTTTATTCTGAACTATGTGGAAGAATATTCTACATTTGCTTCTCACATTTGTCCTGCCATTAATCTTATGGAAAGTGGAGCATCCTACCTACCCATGCAAGAAATTCAACATAATTTGGCCAACATGCCTTTAGTACCTACTAGGTGCCACGTGCAATATGGCTCCTGACCACAAACAGGGAGCATTCTTACAAGAAGGATAATCACAAAGTGATGCTGTAAGTGGAGAGAAGGAGCTATGTACTTCGGAGAGGCAGAGTGAGAATTATTATTCCTGTCCTGGAGGAAGGGGACGGGTAGCCAGGCAGGTTTTGTAGGAGATCTCAGACAAATGAGGAACCCTGATGGGAAGAGAAAAGGAGAAAGGAGACAGCCAGACTAGCTAGTAGGAAAACCATAGCGTGGGCAGGGTCACTGAAGTCACAGGGGCCCAAACAATATGACGTGTAATGGGCATATGTATGTGGCAAGGATATGAGGTATGTTGTGGCTACAGAGAATGATGGATGCTTAGACTTCACATGTGAGAGCTTGAGAAACTTGAACCCCTTCTTACAGACATGGGGAACAATGGAAGGTTTACAGCTGGGGAGTGAACAATCAGATTGTCTTTAGAAAGATGACCCAGGAAACTGCTGTCATAGTCCAGATCCAAGGTAACAGGGTCTGAACTAAATAGCAGCACTGGCATGGAGAAGAGAGGCCTCTGCTTAACCTCCATCCTCCGGGAATGCCCCTACCCAGATGCTACCTTTTCTGTTCCAAACCTTCAGACCATGTACTGTGATTTTCTTATTGTGCTTACTCAACTGGCATTATACTCATTTGTTCATTTCTTTAATGTTCCTGCTCAAATTGTATCTTTCTTTCCCCTTCACTAAATTATAGCACCTTGCTCATCATAAGAACTAAAGAAAAGGTTATTTAGTTGAATTGAATTTTCAAGAGCTTCAAACCATGAATAATTGAGGAATCACCCATGTATAAGTGCTCATCATTTACATAATTGTGTAAACAAGCTGATAATTTTTTAAATTTTTTCCCACTATTTTTATTATCCCAGAATGCTCCACTATCTTCGTAGCTCTCCAGGTTCCAGAGAAATAGTAAACAAGTATTCTCTGATCCGCACAAGTGTCAGAGGCTCTGCTCAGTTCTCACCTCCCCAGGCAGGGCAAGCAGTTGAAGGGAGGGAACAGATGATTGCATTGATGGAGTCTGAAAGCTATGTACAAATATTGAGAAAGATACTGTCTGAAGGGACAGAATTGCAGTGCACACTGCATCACGGCACCCAGTTGCAGAGTCCTGAAGGTCAATGTGCAGAAAGAAATTGATTAAGCTAAGTACTTACTGAAATTGCTTTCCAACACAGATGAGGATTGATCATAGGCAGGACCTGTACATATAGTGAAAAAACCCATGTAAAATTACTATTGGGCATGTCATCAGAACACATTTAAATTGTCCAGATTTTTCCCCAAATGACAGTATCTACAGTAGAGTTAACAAATGCATTGTGAGAGGTTAACTGGCACTTACATTTTTGTGATCAAGTTTATGATCACATAACAGCTTCCATTATAGCATCATGACATCTTCTTATAACCCTGAGGTTAGTGTCTGTCTATCACCTCTCCTCTCTCTCTCTCTTTCTCTCTGCCTGTCTCTCTCTCTCCCTCCCTCTCACCAAACCAAAGGATTCTGACTGGCCTTAAGTCAGCCTCAGCTAGTGTGGCACCCACATTGTCACTCAAACATGATCCTCAACTCCCAGGGAACTAGGAGTCAGAAATCTGCTAAGCCTGGATTATGTCCAGAATATTTAAGCAGCAGCCATGAGTATCACCGCCACCAGCCTCTGACGTGTTTCCCTTCTGAAAGGCAGGTGTCCCTGGAGATGCCTGTTTTTCCACAGCACAATGCTAATTCTTTTAGTAGATTTCTTTGGTCTAAGATCCACAGAAGGAGGAAAGCACAGAGAAGAAAATCAGACAGGAAGAGTAGAAGTAGAGTGAGAGGGATAAAAGGAAAAGCGAGACAGAGAAGTTAAAAAGAGAAAGGGGGTAGAAGGAGCAGTTCCAAGACTTAATGTGTAATTTTTGTGTGGAATATAAAGGTTTGCACCTTGGTCCACACAAACGAGGAATGGATCTTGCTTCCCGCTCTCAAGGCAGGTAGTATTTAATCAAGAGGGCAATTCTACACCCAAAAGACAGACAAAATAGCCATGCATGACAATATAATCAAGCACCACAACAGCGTACTGAAACCTGAAATAGGACAAGAGTCACAGGAGACAGGGCATTGGAGATGACCAAACAAAGCCCATGGGAGAGGTTGGGATGTTGAGCTGGACCTTGAAAACAGAGGTGAAACACACCCAGCAAGGCAGAGTGGGCATGACTCCTGGGATTGCAGGAAAAGGAGGACTATAGGGGAGGAAGAAAGAGGGAAAGGTGGGGTGACAGTGACACCAGAGAACCCGCATGGCCACCTCTCAGCACTCTGGGCACCAACACCAACCCTGGAGCTGCCTTGTCCAGAGACCAACACTTGAGAGGCAGGGCATGTTTCCATGGTCTCATTCACCTCTGCAGAGCTGGACTACAGTCTGTCTGGTTTGGCCATCCTTGTGATCACACAGCAAAGCATTCTCTTCCTTATGTTTGGGGAGATGCTGTTTACCCTGAAATCCTCACACTTTCCAGACTGATCCTTATAAAGGAAATTTTTATTTCTGACACCCAGTAATGTACACATTCATAGGGGTACAGAGTGACATTTCAATACATGTTTACAATGTGCAATGTTCAGATGGGATAATTGGCATATCCATCATCTCAGGTACTTATCATTTCTTTGTATTGGGAGCTTTCAAAACATCCTCTCGGTTTTGAAATATTCAATTAATTGTTGTCAACCACAGTTGCCCTACAGAGCTATAGACTGTTAGGAGTTATTCTTCTTCTCCAGGGCACCCCAGTACCCATTAACCTTCCTCCCTCTGTCCCCATCTCCCCCATACCCTTCCCAGGCTCTGGTAACCATGATTCCACTCTCCACCTCTATGAGCTTGATTTCTACACATTAGTGAGAGAGAGCATGTGGTCTTTGTCTTTCTGTGTCTGACTCATTACACCTAGTGTAATCAGACTGATCTTTGGCATTTGAGCTCTCAAATTACTAACAATTGGAGTTAAAGACCCCATAGAAATCCCACAACTGATTAGCTGGCTTCACTAGCTTCATTAATTCCAGGAGGCTCAGTAACATATGGGAGAGATTAGTATGGGAGAGACTAGATGTATTTTGAGAAGGCTCTATTGAGCACAGAATATGGCCACCAAAATGTATTTTGATTGGCATTGTGAAATCTCCCTTCCCTGAAAATTACTCCCCCATCGCATCCTTGGTCCTCTCAAATTTGAAGAAATGGAAATAAATAACACTGGTTCCTCCAGGTTGTCTGAAATTCTACCATTTGAGATACTTTCTTGTCAAGGTATTGCCTCTGTCATATTTCCCTTTTGAGAGCAGGGGGTCTCCTTAGACACCTTTTTATCCATAGTACAATAATAATTACTTTAGTAGGTTTCTTGGGTCTAAGAGCCACTGGAGGAAGAAAGTACAGAGAAAAAAGAAAAATAATTTTAGAACATGGGGCATTGCCAGGAAAGGCAGGGTTGAAGGTAACCTGTTTAAGTACTAGATGGCCTGGATAACTAAGGAGTGGAAGGAGGAGCAGAAAACAGAGCCAGAATGGTGGTGGGGAGAGAAAATCATGATGGAGCAAAGCTAGCAGGCAACTGATTAGATAGCTCTGGCATTAACTGTTGACCATTTTCTAGGGCCACCTGAGAAGCCTCAGCATTGCTTAAGAGAGCAAAATAAGAGAAGGACTGGAGCAGGACCAGCCATTTGTGAGACTTGTCAGGTGACAGGCTGAATTATGTTTTTGTAGCAACGTCAGGTCCAGCCATGGCAACACCACAGAAAGTTTTTCATCAGGCACAGGGAAGAAAATGCCTGGAGATTACCCCTGATGCAGAACAATGGTGGCCGCAGGCCAAGGGAGTGCGGCATCTCCCTCCTGAGTCAGCAGAGAACAGTAAATCTGGCAAATGATTTAAGACTTACAGTGATGAGGACTCGGTGAGAACTCTGATAATCTGACACCAGAATTACAGACTTACCCAATGTTCAACCTATGAATTTAGAGATCATTCTAGTCCAGGAGAAAATAGGGCCCTGAGAGGTTAAGATTTGTTGAGCATTTTCTGTATTCTAAGTACTTTTGGATTACTTTATATGTATTAACTCATTTATTCCTCCCAACAACCAGTAATAGTAGGTCCTGTTATTATCTCCATTTCGCAGATAAGGAAACTGAGGTACAAAAAAGCTAGGTAATTTGCCAAAGGTCAAACAATTTAGGTGACAGAGTGGGAATATGAACCCAGGCAGTCTGAGCTCAGGATTCCTCCACATAAGCACTACCCTGAATGATCACATCAACAGACACCAATATGGAAAGCAGCCTGCTTTTGTTGCTAGAATTCCATCACACTAAAGTTAGAGTGTAATATCACTCATGCAATAATGAATCCTCTGAGGGGAAAGGTTGCAACAGATACAGTGGCAAAGACCCAACGCCCTGGTTCCTTATGGGTCCTGAAGGCTGTCCTGGAAGGGAAGCTGGGCACCATGGTAGAGTAGCCTGTCTCTTTAAACCAAAGAGTGGAAATGGATGTGATGGAGCCACTGCCATTGAAGCATGACAATTATTGAGATAATGGCCCAGGAATGGAAGGGTAGATGTATCTCTCCTTGAGGAGGAGGAGCTGGAAGTAGTGAGAGGATAGAGTATATTGGTGAAATTTTTATAGTGATCAGTGCAACATGGATAGATTGTGAAGATGAAGGAAGAGTAGGGGTGCAGTTAGTCAGTCAACCATGCTCACTGAATGCTAACTGCAGATTCTAAGTACTCTTGGAAAGAAATGGGGTCTAGTCCAACATGAACTTAAGATGGAATGGATAAGTCAGGGCAATCATAGACAACTCCTCCTCCCCACAATACCACATTAGAATATCAGGAATGTAGGTGTGGATCATGAGCTATATTAGTATGACCTTAAACTGCTTTGAAGACATTAACAATTAGAATTCTTGGAGTCATGCAAATGTACCCGAGACCTGTGCAAATGAGGTGTCTTTAAGACAAAGATTATTATGATCAAGTTGTTACAGGAAGATAAAAGGGTGGAGAAGTGGATTGTAAATAAGAGTAACAATGGCAATAGTGAAATTGCCATGGAAAGTGGCAGGTCTTTTGTAGTTAACATGATCACGGGTGATTTGATGAAGGAAAAGAAGAGACTTCTAACTTTAATGGAGATGCTGAAGTACATGTCTACTCCATAATGGGGGTGCCTGTAGCTTTATCAAAGGTGCCCAGGGTCTGGGATTGTTAGAGGGGTGGATAAAGACACTAAAATGATTATGGGAGCGATTACGATTGTAACTGAAGTAATAATAAAGATAATGGACCTGTAATTGCAAAGCTGGTGGCTGTAAAGGAGAAGGTGAGGGCAACCGAAATGCAGAGGGGGTGATAAGAGAGGTAATGGTGGCTATGTGAAAGGTAATGGAGTTATAATATAGATGATGCTAAGAGGTAATGGAGTTATAATGAGGTGATGACTACAGAGTGAGGGGGGAAAGATGATTATTCTAATGGAAGTAAGAGGGACTGTGTGATACAGGTGAGAATGGTATGTAGAGCATTCATCATGACAGCTGGAGCTGTGGGTGACCAGGAAAATAATGAGCAGCTACACCAAAGTTCTCATTACAGCAGGAGTTCTAATGGACCCTGGAATAAGATAATGAGGCTAATGGAAAAGATGATGAAAATCAAGAGCCCTGTGATGGTCATTAGAATTATAGTGGGAGAGGCCAGAGGAGGAATGGGGGTTGAGGGTAGACCCATGTGGACCAGGGCATAGGTTCCAAGACTGAGGCCTTTGAGAGATTCACTAGACACAGACCTGTGTGTTATGTGGCTTCCTGCAGCTGCTCTTGCTTGTACAAAGCATTTATCCTGCATGAAGTTAGTACAGGATGAGCAGAACTATATGAAGCAAAAATATGAGCTCATAATCCCAATTTTGTTCTTAAATTAGGAATGACAATACACCCACTTATATACAGTACTTCTGTGAGCAGATGTGCAAGTGGAATCCCTAGGAAATTTGTGAGTTTGCAGAAAAAGTGAATGAATGTGGATTTATTTACCTATCTACCTCACTGCCTATCTATCTGGCATGCACAACAATCCCCACTATTGCTGGTGTTTCTGCATAGAGCAGTTTAGAAACATGAACAGAGGTAGACAGCCTACAAACAGACAGATGATCGTAGATCCATAACAGGCAGCAGGGACACAAGGACAAGTCACCGAGCTTATAAGGGGATCAGAGGCAGCCAAACAAATCAATCATATAGGAGGTATGCATGAAATACAGATGTTCCCTGCCTCTGGAATCTAAAAGCCACCTCTCAGACCAGCTGCATCCAAACCATTGGGAAAGCTTTTGCAAAAATTCAGACTCCTAGGTCCCATCTCATGGTATCTCAAATACCTCCAGTTATGGGTAGATATGGATATGGAAGTAAGGGGCTGGCACCCTCCTCCTGTATTTGAAGGGCTCTCTCTCTCCCAGCCTGCAAAAATATCATTTTGTTCTTCAAGCATCAAAATCATTGTTAGGTGCCCTAGAGTCGGGTCCAACTCATAGTGACCCTCATAGGGTTTTCAATGGCTGATTGTTTCATGATTGGTTCAGAAGTAGATTGCCACATCCTTCTCCCATCAATGTAGTGCTGGGAATCAAGCCTGGGTCCTCAAAGAGTGCAGAGCAGCACTCTACCAACTGAGTTAAACCCCAGCCTGGTGAAAATCACAGGAATGGTCAATTATGTTTTGGGCAGTACAAATTATTTCTATCCTTAGACGACACATAGGTTGTGCACATGGTTCAATCAACAAAATTAGAAAATGGGTATAATTACTAAACAATGTATTACAAATAAAATATTTTTTCAGTGGCTGAACGAAATGATAGAACATTTCTCAACAGCCCACATTCTAATTCTTCCTCTTTCTTCTAACTTTCACTCGTACAGAAATCAGCAGCTTACTCAGAGATTCTGGCATACTGTTACAATCACATCAGAAGAAAAACCCAGGTCTTTGGCCCTGGTTTTCCTGGAGCTGCCTCAGGCAAACCCAGAGATCTATCCCACATCCCTCTGGAGGAATAGTGGAGTCCCACCTCTGCATGATCTGCTTGGGTATAACTCAAAAAATCAGATTGAGGATGTGAGTGGGAGATTTCATGAGCAAGGTCACTTCTTTTCCCTGATGGTCCCTCTTACAGGGAAGTGGACCACACAATCCTTTCTAAACTATTCCTCATTTTCCCAGAGATACTGGCCCACCTCTAAGAAATACCACTTTCTTCCTGAACCATGTTGTCATTTGTTAGCCACTAATCATTCATTAACCTCCTACATACCTCATGGAAGCCAGGATTTTGCCTGTTGGTGAGGGTGGTTCACTGGGTCCCTCCTTAATAAAGTTACGACCTCAGGAAGCAAATCATTTAGATCAAATACAACCCCATGGCTTCCTCTTACGTTAATCATTTCAGGCAGGTGCTATTAGGTAATTCAATCACTGAGTGACAGAAAGCTGCCAGTGAATTAATGGGGAATGAACTCAAATTTTGAATGAGAGATTTTCCAGATAAATAGTTCTGAATAAAAACGTGGGAGGCCAAGCCTATAATCACAACAAATGACAACAATATAAAATTACATATTAAATACAGTCCAGGAATCCATCCATTCTTAGCCCACAAACTTTTGGAGCCAAAAGACCATCTTGTGGCTACAAATAACTGCCTTCTACCATTGCCACTTTTCTACTGGGCCCTAATGCTTTTTCAGGTTAGTGGAATAAATTTTGAAGCGCTCCCCCCAATTTGGAATAAATTTTAGTTTATCCCCATGAGTCTTCCCTTAAAAAGAGCATTTGTATCTACAGCCCCATTCAGACTGGAAATTTTCTTCCCTCCCATTTGATCCACCTGCAGGTAGCCTCCCTTCCCTTTAGGACACTTTTTTCATAGCTGCCAGGGCGATCTTTCCAAAACCCAAATCTGACCACATCCTATCCCTATTTAATACTCCCCAATCATTTTCACTGCTGTGTCCTAGCAAGTCTTACACAGCAGTTTGGGACCAGGCCTTTGCTTATCTCTCCAGCCTCGTCTATTCTTGTCTCTTATTGGAAGTCACCCTCTATTCCAGCCACACCCAATCCTGAATATTCTGTGGTCTTTCATGGTACATGTTCTGCCTCCTACTTTTCTGCCCCCTCAGACCTCATTCTCATTAAGTTTACCACAGCCGTTGCCCCTCCTCAGATCCTTTCTGACTCCTCCTTTACTCTATTCCTGGACCAAATTAGGCATCCTTCCCCACGCTTCCTTAGCACCTGGTAGCAACGCTCAACTCTCGGTCAGAACACTCAACACCCTTGCAGTTAAAGCACAAGTTTTTCTCTCCAACTAGTCTGACATCTCCTTGAGAGAGAGTCTGCAAAGTATCTGACCATATGTCTTCAGCGCCCAGTAGATGGTAGATGCATAATCAATATTTCATGAGTGAAGGAGCCAATGAGGAATAAATGAAATCAGGACTGAATAGATGAGAGAACCCAATGACATGATTTATACTAACACCAGAAGCCACAGTTCTATTCTCTAACCCCGGGCAGAAGCATTTGAAGTAATTTTTTTTTTCCATAACCTGAAATTCAATAGTGAAGGCTTGGCCTGGAACCAGTGAGTCTCCCGACAGCTAGCGATACCATCACAACATCTTCATCCTCCCACTCTTTGGTGAATATCTATGAAAAACTACCCTGCAGGATGCTTCTCTGCAGCAGGAAACCACGATTAGCAAGAACCACGTGAGGACCTAAGTTGCCTCCATGTAGCCCGGGCTTCCAGCTCCACAGGCGCAGCCCTCTGCTCTGTATGCTGCGTTTGGCTTTCACAGAGCTCTGGTCGCCAGGCATTTGTCACGCTGTGCTCCATCAGAGGTTTAATCAGGTTTGAGTTCTTAACAATGTGCTCGTCATGCTCACTTAACTTAAAATCAAGCCTGTGCAGGTATTAGTTGCTCCTATTCACTTAGTCTGGTAGTTTTGGCTTTTAAAACTTTCAGATTTCTCATCAAGGAACACTGTCTCTCTTTACCAAGCATCCCCTCATTCATAAATCGCATTGGCTAGTTGAAATATTCCAGATTTAGAGATTATGATCTATGAAGGAAATATCTATACTCTAGGTTTTTGTTGTTGTTGTTGTTTGTTTGTTTGTTTTTATGGTACTGGGGGTTGAACCCAGGGCCTCATGCTTGTATGCTTTGCAAGTGCTGGACCACTGAGCTGCACCCCAGCCCCCCCCCTTTTTTTTCTTTTACTTTTTTGAGACAGGGTCTCACTAAGTCATGCAGACTTGCAATCCTCCTGCCTCTGCCTCCCGAACCACTAGGATTACAGGCATGTGCCACTGTGCCTGGCTTGTGCCCTAGTTTTCTATGGATGCCATAACAAATGGGCACAGATGTCATGACTGAAAACAATACAGATTTACTATCCTATAGTTCTGTGGGGCAGAAGTCAGGCATGGGTCTACATCAAGGTGTCAGAGAAGCTACATTTTCCTGGAGGCTCTAGGGGAGAATCCATGTGCTGACTTTGGTCAGCTTCTACAGTTTGCCACATCCCTAAACCAAAGACAATAAGTAGTAGGCAAGACTCTGGACTGCAAGTTACAGAAACTGACTTGAGCTGGTTTATCTCCAACAGGAGGTGCCTTGCAGGACGCATGGGTATCTTGCAGAACAAAAGGCAGAGGGTTCACGTGGGGAAGGCACTGGTCCCAGGAGCTGGACTGTTTCTAGAAGCCCAGCAGAGTGCTCCATCCAGTTCTCATCTCTGCTTCCTTTGGTGACTAATGCCATCTTCTCTGTTTCTGTGCATGTGGGGAGAAGATGGACTCTGCCCAACTCCTAAAGGCATTTTGTCTCTAGAAGGCAGATTAGCACTTTTTTAGTAATTAATTAATTAATTAATTACTAAAAATTACTAATTACTAAAATTACTAATTACTAATTAATTAATTAATTAATTAAATTGTAATCTGACTGACCCACATCAGGTCCACTATGTCCAATAGGCTCAGAGGCTTGGGGTCATTGGACCCATCCCACCATCTTTTTAAAATTGACAGACAATATCATATTTCTCAAATCTAGTCCACACCCCTTCAACAGTTTTAGAGGGCTACAAAATCAGATGCACTGGAGTTTAGCTCAGTCAGTAGAGTGCTACTCTGTATACTTTGATCCCCAGCACTGCAAAAATGGGAGAAGGACCTGGCAGCCCACTGTCAAAACAATCAGCCATTGAAAACTCTATGAATAGCAGAGAAGCACTGACATAGTGCTGGGCATGGCACAGTGTTGGGGAATGTTTCATCTGTCGTACACAGAGTTGCTATGAGTCAGACCCGACTCCACAGCACCTAACAACAAAATCAGATGCCAATTAGAATCTCATGCAGATTAGCCTCGTGGTGGAGAGCTGGTTTGGGGGAAAATTATAGAACCACTGTACATGTTATAAAAACAATACAATGCGGTAGTGTGAATTAGATTCAGAAGCAGATTAGATTTGAGAATATATGGTAATTTTCCATATTTATGGGGCACCATGTGACAATTTGATGCATGAATACAATGTGCAATGATCAAATCAGGGTACTTAGTATTTCCCCCTCCTTGTTGTTGTTGTTAGGTGCTGTCGAGTTGGTATCCGACTCATAGTGACCCTCATAGAGTTTTCAATGGCTGACTGTTTCGGGATTTCCTTGGGAGTGGATTGCCAGGCCCTTCTCCCATTTTTGCAGTGCTGGGAATTGAACTCAAGACCTCAGAGACTGCAGCGCAGTGATCTACCAACTGAGCTAAATCCTTCTTCTTAGACATTTATTATTTCTTGGTGGCAGGAGCCTTTGAACTCCTCTCTTCTGTTTTTTTATAAAATATATAATAAATTATTATAAAGTAGTCACCCTACTGTGCCATGGATCACTAGACATAATTCCTCCTATCTAACTCCATTTCAACACCTGTTATCTGTCCTCCCTCCCTCTATCCTTCTCAGCTTCTGCTGACCTCTATTCTCCTCTCTACTTCTACGAGATCAACATGTTTGGTTTCCACATGTGAATGACAGCATATAGTACTACCTTGTGTCTCCATCCCTCCATCTTTGTGGGGATATGCTGGTTGGAGGACAATTCTCAGAAAAAAGAAGTCATCCCGTGTTCAGTGGGTATCCAAAGCATCTACTGGAGGCTGTTATTCCATTTCTATATTTTAAAAATTGCTTACCCTCATAACCAGAAAATAAAAAAAGGAAACCTTGTGACTTCAAGTATCTAAAGAACATTTTAAAAATATTTTTAATCTATATTTAGACTCAATCTCATTGGAATACCAGCTTTAGTGAAATCCTCAAGATTATGCCTCTTCTGTTTTCTTGAAATAAAGATTTTCACTTCATTGGAGAAGATGCTTCTACTTCTAAGTGGATTTGTTTCTTCCTAGAGAGTTCAAGGGCCCTTCATCATGCTTTTTTCTAGGGAAAATAGTTTGTTTGTTTTTTTTCCCCCAAGAAGATCTTTTCTAGGAGTGAATGCCAAATTTGCTTGTGTTCAAATTATATTTTTTTCCATTTTTTATTAGTAATTTTTAAGTTTGTGTACAACTTAAGGGGCTTCATTTTGACATTTTCATGCATGTATATCATTGTACATTGCTCATGTTCACCTCCCCCATTGCCCTCTCATGAGCCCCATCCCTCTACTGATCCCTTTTCCTTTCCACCAATGATCCCCCTTCTGCTTGCATGTCCTTGTTTACATAGCAAGACATACACACACACACACACACACACACACACACACACACACACAA
>VMDO01002820.1:94292-158212 GCA_007922755.1 Pedetes capensis
ATATATATATATATATATATATATATATATATATATATATATATAATCCACATACGAGAGAAAATGTGATGATTGTCCTTCTGAGTCTGGCTTATTTCACTTAAAATGATAATTTCTACTTCCATCCATTTTCCTGCAAATGCCATAATTTTATGCACAGTAAAGGAGACAACAGAGTGAAGCAACAACCTACAGAATGGGATAAAATCTTTGCCAGCTATACATCAGACAGGGGATTAATATCTAGAATATATAAGGAATTTTTTTATGAATATCTACCACCTAGACTACAAGTTCTTTCAGAGTCAAGATTATATCTCACTCATGGGTTCCATCCCCAGCACCATAAAAAAATGGGAGAAGGATGTGGCAGTCTACTCCAGAAACAATCCTGAAAACAATTAGCCATTGAAAACCCTATGAGGGTCACTATGAGTTGGACCTGACTCCATAGCACATAACAACAATGGCAACATCCTATAGCCTGCAGCATCTATTATAGTACCTGGCTTAAAAATGGCTTCCTATATGTGTTTGTTTACTTAGGAGTGAATGAGAGATACTCTCCCTCAAAAAGTGATGTAATGATGCCATGCTTAGTGAGAGGCCAACAAGTCCCAGGAAACAACGGCAGGAAAAAGTCCAAAAATTCAGAATTACTGTGCCCTTCTGGAAGGATAGTCTGTGATCACCTCACCAGGGGTGCCTGAAAGAAAAGGGGAGCCCCCAGAGACTCGACAGGCCGAAGAGTTAGATGCAGTGGCCCCACTGCTCAAAAATTAAGTTCTTTTTCAGACTTCTTTCCTTCTCTTCATATCTTGTCTTTATCTCAGTCTGCTCAGACACCTGCCTCTCGCTGTGAGAAGTGCTTGAGTCATAGGAATCAGGAGTGCTACTTCTCAGAGATTCCAATTGTCAGCTCTCCTGGGTACTCACAGGGAGAGGGACACAGAGATCCTTTATGAATGATTATTTTAATCACGGCAAAATAAAATCTTAGACTTCACAATTTATCATTCTATTGTAAGATCAATATCACAGGGTTCAAATATCTTTATCATCACAATATTTTATTCTAAAATGTAGTTTTCTACATTTTCTAACTTCTAAAATAATTTTTTAAGTTAGTTTTGGCATGTCAGTTGCCTGACATAAATGAAAACACAATGTAATGAAATGGCATTTTATGAATTTAAACTGAAGCAAATATTTGGCATGGTTTATTTAAGTTAATTTGCTGTGCACCCTGTGTTATTTTGACAGCAGAAAGCTTTGTTTTGTTATGTGTTTACTGCACTGGGCTCTGAGACTTGCTGGGGAAGACGCAGAGGTTGAGGGATGCAGAGAGACCTTATTCTGAGGGTCCCACAGGCCCGCACTCTGGGCCCACTGGCAGTAGAGGCAGTGGCATTTTGGATGGGATTTGTTTAACAAAACTACAACATCCATTTTTGCAAGGCAAGAGTGGGATATTCAATTCCATGTGGATGGCATCATTGCCACATAAACCTCCAGTGTCTTTTAGTAATCTGAAACCATTCTCAAAGTCCATTCGTTGTTGTTGTTGTTGTTAGGTGCCCTCGAGTCGGTATCCGACTCGTAGCAACCCTGAGTACAACAGGCGAAACACTACTGTCAGTGCTTCTCTGCTGTTCATGGGGTTTTCAATGGCAGATTGTTTTTTGGGAGTGGGTTGCCAGGTCCTTCTCACAAGCCTACAGTGTCTGGTGTTCCCAGACAGTCTCCCATCCAAGTACTAACCAGGCCTGACCCTGCTTAGCTTCTGAGATCTGATGAGATCAGATGCCACAGGGCTATGGCTGCAGGCAGTCCATTCTATACAAATCCTAAATTGAACATATTTATTTGAGTGTTATTAAAACAAAAACACACAAAAAACCCTTCCTTAGCTTTCTAAAAAACATAACCTACCAGTTCTAGGATTATTACAGCAGTCCCCTTTTATCATTGGGGGAAAAATTCCAAGACTTCCAGTGGATGTCTGGAACTCCATGTCTAGGTAGTGAACCCAATATAAACTATACTATATATTTTCCTCTATATTCTGCAGCATTGCACATAGTACCAGAATTAGTCTGTCTTTCTATGCTTTATGACCTGGTGCCTTATTGGCATCACTATTCTTGCACATTGGGGCAATTATTAAGGAAATATGTTGTTGTTAGGTGCTATCAGGTCGAGATGTGACTCATAGCGAACCTACGTATGATAGGCAAAACAGTAATATTCGTACTTCTCTGCTATTCACAGCATTTTCAGTGGATAATTGTTTTTCGAGAGCAGGTTGTCAGGTCCTTCTCCCAAGCCTATAGCACCTGGTGTTCCCAGGCAGTCTCCTATCCAAGTACTAACCAGGACTGACCCTGATTAGCTTCCAAGATCTGATGGGATCCAATGCCACAGTGGTGCAGCTGGCTGCTAAGGAAATATAGATTACTTGAACACAAGCACTGGGATATCACAACAGTTGAACTGATAACCTACATGGCTGCTAAAAGACTAATAGGAGGGTAGCATCTGCAGCACTGCTTCTCTGGACAAAAGGACCATTCTCATTCCTGAAATGGAGCTGAGAGCATGAGATTTTCTCATACTACTCAAAATAGTGCATTATTTGAGACATGAATTGTTTCTGGAAATTTCCACTTAATATTTTCATACTGCAATTAACTATGGGTAACTGAAACAGAAAGCAAAACCTTAGGTAAAGGAGAAACACTTCACTATCATTTCAGAGAGAAACAATGGCACAGATAACCTCATTAGTTTACCTTCTGGCCCCTAAAGGAAAAGTGTGCCGACCCCTGGATTTATAGAATACACTGAACTTGAAATAAGCAAATCACATGGTTCTGATTTGAAATTCCAGATTGTGATTGGACCTAGCATATCCCCGAAAGGCCCATGTGTTAAAGTCTTAGCTAGCAGCTTGTGGACATTCTAGAAGATGGTGGAACCCTAAGGAGAAAAGCTTCACAGGAGGTCTCCATGTCACTGGGGTGTGCCATTGAAGAGGATTGTTGGAACTGATCACTTCCTTTCTCTCTCTTTCCCTCTCTGGCCATGAGGTGAACAGTTTTGGTCCACCATGTGCCTCTGACATGATGTGCTGCCTTACACAGGCTCAAAAGCAGTGGGGCCAATCAGTTATGGGCTGGAATCTCCAAAACCCTGAGCCCAGATGAATTTCTCTTTATAAGGTGATTATCTCAGATATTTGTTATAGTGACAGAAAGCTAACAACAGATACGAATCCAATTTCCTCTTTTTATAGCTTCCTGAACCAATAATTTATAGACTCATGTGAGTGTTTTTCAACAGTTTATACTTACACAAATGACATTTGATTATAGTTATTGCTTGCTTTATGTACCCACTAATCTGGAACAATGACCTTAATCCTGAGAGAAGTTCTGAAACAACGATAAAGGGGCTGATGATCATTGTATGCAAGGTCATGTTGACTGCAATCAAAGTTGTAAGCCATTTATGGGCAGGGCTTCAAGCCCGTTAGTAATTGGGTTCAGATTCAGGTGCAGATTCAGTATGTTAAAAATTTAGGTGGTTCGGGTTTGGGTTTAAAATTTTAATCCTATGTGTGGATAGATGAATAAATTCTTTTCAATTTTTTTCCAATTTTTCAATAGTTAATAATACAAAAAATAATTAAAAGTTTAACCTGAATCTAACTGCTCACTGGATTTGAGTTCAGTTTCACAAAATTTTTTTAAACGCTTTAACTGGAACAAGTTCAAGATTTTGAGTTGTGTTGAGTTTGAAGCCCTGCTGTCTACAGATAGGATTTAAACCCAAATCAAAACTGAACCCAAACCCTCTAAATTTTAACATATTGAACCCACACCCAAACCTGAACCCATTTTTCCATAGGTATGAAGCCTAGTTACTCATCATAATCAAAACTAACATATAACTTTCAGTTATGTTTCTTTGTATTTGCACTGCTAGAAGTCAAACCCAGGACCTCCTTCATGCTAGGCAAGCACTATTCCAGGAGCTACGTCCCCAGCAACGTCCACACATATAGGTGGTAACTTGGGATGCCTTTTTCATTTTATTTTTTATGTTTTATTTTTGAGCAATGGTGCTTACAACTGTAAGATCAAGTGCACTTAAAAGATGAGCATGTGAGTTATAGACAAAATAACTTGGACTTAGGAAGGAGAACATTTTTTAAAGAAATTTCTTTCCCCACTCTGACACATACCTTAAAGCTTTTCTCCACCATATGGGAAACTTTAGCTTCATTCACAAAAAGAGAAGCACATTTAAAAATACATACAATACAAGATGGCCCATGAAGAAGAGCTCTGTACACTTTCCAAAGTATCTGTTCTTCATTGGTCAGAAAGAGTTCAGACGCAGGCTTTTAAACCAATGGCAGGAGTGTGAACTGTTTGCTCCTTTGGCTTACTCTTGGGCCAAGTCATGGAATCAACGGGAAAAGACTCCTTCCTTGAAGCTTGTCATCTGTGCTCAGCTTTTTCCCACCCCAGGGTCACTCATGAGAGGTGAGGCCCTTTGGAAGTGCCATGAACAAACTCTTAAAAGTGAGAGTAGGGGAAAGGGAGAGGGGGAGAAGTTCTTCAGACGCTCAGGCAACTGTGAAATAACGAGAGGAGATAAGAGTCAACAAAATCAGGAGGCAGGGGAAGAAAAAAAATCAAAGCAGAAGAATACAGTGGATTACATTTTTCTCAAAGATAACCTGGGAACAGGCTTTATCATCCAGAGATGATTTTCTCTTCCACCTAGGAGTTCAGAAAGAAGAGAGAAAAGAATAAGTTGTACAGCAAAGTTCAGCTTAAGTAACTTTACCAGGTAATTGAAAAAAGCTTTCATGTGTTTGGTTAAAAACATTTTTTTTTTTTTTACCATTATCGGAGAAAAACACCATGGGTAGAAGTCAAGACTGTACTTCCTGTGCATGTTCAGAGAAACGTAGACATTAGAGAATAGAATTAATTGTCCCAACAAAGTAATAACTCTTGATTTTCCAACATGAAATGATGAAATTCTCCTATTTAATTCAATAAATTCTGTGGAGAATGTCTGTTTACTTTTAAGATACAGTGTCTGCCTTCAAAGAATCTGTAAATGACCTCTAGGGGTAGGGCTGACTCACATCATTAGAAAACATCATCAATGGTTTCTATTCATGTGTTCACTCTTCTGGTGCTATAGGAGTCAGAAGGAAGAGGAGTAGCTTGAGTACATATCTGTGTAATTATCTGCTGCCAGGGAACATTACCCTAAGCCAAGTGGCTTGAAACAACAATCATCTATTATGTCACAGCTTCTGAGGGCCACAGCTTTGGTGGGTCTGTCATGGCAGCTTAGTCTGGAAGTAGCTTAGTTGGGTAGGTTAGGTTTTGAGTCCCTGGTGAGGATGCTATCCAGCTGTTATCTGGGGTTGCCATCATCACAAGGTGCAATCAGAAGAAGATACCCACTTCCATGCTCACTCACATGGTGGCCAGAAGACCTCAGCTCCTCACTCCATGGGCCTCTCTACAATGGGTGCTTTGCCATGTAGCTAGGTGGTCTCTACCAGAACTAGCAAACTGGGGGAGAGAGAGAGATACAAAGAGAGAGAGAAGGAAAGAGAGAGAGAGAGACAGATCCCTAAAAGGCACAGTCTTTTATAATCCAGTCTTGGAAGTGGCACTTCATCCCTTCTGCCATATTCAATCCATTAGAAGTGAGTCAAAAAATCTAGCTGCAAGCCAGGGAAGAGAATCACACAAGAGTGTTACTACCAGGGCATTAGATCATTAGGGCCTCTCCTAAAGTCTGCTTACCACAGCAGCCAAAGGTGACGTGCCTAGGAAGAGGTCAACAGACTATAGCCAGAGGGCCAGCTGCCTGTTTTGTAGATAAAGTTTTATTGGATCATAGCCAGACCATTTGGTTACTTATACTCAAAGACTGCTTTTGTGCTACCACAGTAGAGTTGAGTAGTGTGGCTGGCATTGGATGATTCATAAGCTTAAAGTGTTTACTATCTGGACCATTACAGGAAAAGTTTTTGCTGAGCCCTGCTCTAGAGCAGAGCTTTTCAAACTTTCTATGTATATGGTCACCTGGAGGTGTTCTTAAAATGTGGATTGTGATTGATAGGTCTTTTATAATAAGCTTCCAGGTAGTGCTGGTGCTTCTCGTCTGTGGACCACACTTTGAGTGGCAATGCTATAGTGATCTGTGAGGGACAGGGGTGAGGAGGTCTTGGTTAGGTGTGGAGGACCTTCCAAGCAGGGAGAAATGGCATGAGAAAAATTGACCAAGGAAAACTCATAGCTTAGGGGTGATGGTAAGAAGATCAGGCTGTCTAGAGTAGAACAGAGCAGGTTGCCCTATTCTCCCCAAGTGAGTGATCCTGGAAAGCAACACTGAGCCTTTTGGCAATGAAGAAGCCAACAGGGAAAGCAATGTACTTTAGTCTTTCACATCTCCAGATACAGTATCTTTTTCAAAAAGGATAAGATTGTTATCAATTGATTATATAGCAAAAACATCCTATTGTAAAAGAAAAAAATAGGTAGAAATAAATAAGTTCCACAGACATTTATTTAGGACCTACTTTGCATTACTAATGTGCTAGGTGGTGAGGACACAGAATGAATAGACTATTCCTCTTTGTCACTCAGGCTGGTGATGGACAGAGATATATAAACACATTGGAGGTGATATGATGTGATAAGTATTTTAATAGAAGTATTTACCAGCTGCTTCAGGAAACCAAAGAGGAGGAACTGGGTGCTGAAGGATGAGTAGGAGTTCATTATGCTTGGGGGGTAGAGAATGCATTTGTGGCTAAGGAATATTGTAGAGGCATGAGAGAGAAAGAAGGAGGTAGAAGCTGTCTTGGCCTCAAGCACAGGCTGTCAGTTAGAGAGATGGAGACAGAAAGAAAAAACGGTCAGACAGGAGACTGACAGACAAGCAGAGAAAGGCTATCCACAGCCTCAGTCTCTACAAGGAGTCTTGGGCTCCATCAGGTGATAATAGCAGATAATCCAAGTGACACTCGTAGTAAGTATGCATGTTGAATTATTGTCAGGTGTTCTCCTTTGGAAAGGTGATGATGGCGTATCTGGGATTTCATATCTGGGGAAATAGGGAAGGGAAACCCATCATTCATTTGACCATTGGGTAAACTCACTTTTGCAATCCTTGAGATCAGGGAGCTCAGGCAACCCTGGCAGCTTGTGTGGCACAATGGATGCATCAGAGCATCTCTGTCCCCCTTGGCTGGCTCTGACCACTCCTTGTGGGACCCACCTACCACTGCAGAGAAGGAAGCTGCTGCTAGCACACGTGGCTATCCACACCCACTGAGCACGAGCCAGGACTTTGTAGACAGTGAGCAGTGAACCTAAATGGACCTCATCGGTCCTGTTCTGGCTTGGCTTCGCTACCCTTAGCATCCCCGGGGCTCTGTGTGCACACCCTGGCTGATGAAGCATGCATCCAGTGGGTCTGTCATGGTCTGTTTACCTGCCTCGCTCTCCTGCAGTCAAGAGCACCTGCCTTTGGGTTCTTTGGGGCCCGTGGCTGTGAGCCGTTCATCCTTGGCACACAAATCTAGCCCAGGGCCCAAAATGAGTATGTAGAAATTCTGTGCCATGTGAAAGAATGGAGGAAAGTGGCATTAATGGTATTTCTTTCCTTATTGTTTGTTGTGAAGATTGCATTGGTTTTCTCAGGCTGCCATGGCAAATTACCACACACTAGGCAGCTTCAGAGGCTGGGGTTTAGCTCAGTTGGTAGAGCCCCACTGCATTCTCTGAGGCCCCGGGTTTGATCCCCAGCACCGCAAAAATGACAGAAGGACGTGACAACTCACTCCTGAAACAATCCTGAAACAATCAGCCATTGGAAACCCTACAAATAGCAGAGAAGCACTGACATGGTGCCAGGGAGTGTTTAATTCTATTGTACATAGGGTCACTATAAGTCAGACCTTACCTGGTGATACCTAACAACAACGGTAGTTGGGGCTTAGCTCAGTTGGTAGAGTGCCGTGCTGCACTCTCTGAGGACCTGGGTTCAATGCCTAGCACCGTAAAAATGGGAGAAGGACATGGCAGTCCACTCCCAAAGCAATCCCAAAACAATCAACCATTGAAAACACTATGAGGGTGGCTATGAGTTGGTCTGACTTCAGGGCACCTAACAACAACAACAGCAGCAACAACAGGCAGCTTCAAGTAGAAGGAAAATTTCCCCTAGTTCTGGAGACTAGAAACCCAAGATCAAGCTGCTGGCAGGGCTGATTTTCTCAGAGGCCTCTCTCGGTGGCTTCCACATGGCTGGCTGCCTTCTCCCTGCCTCCCCACATGGTCTTTCCTCTGCACACGCATTGCCTCTCCACATGTCCTGATCTCTTCTTGTACAGATGCCAGTCAGACTGGATCGGGGCTTGCCCTTGTGGCCTCATTTAGCTTTATTATTTCTTAAGTCTTATTTCCCAAAACAGTCAGATTCTGGGGTATTGGGGGACTGGGACTTCAGGATGTGAATGTTGTGGGGAAAGAATTCCGTCTATAACACAGAGTAAATGAGCTACCGTAAGTGTTCAGGATGTTGCCAAGAGCATAGCACCACAAAAGCTTTTCTGATGACCAGGGACAGTCTGCAGAAAAACACAGAGAACAGTTTGCCTCCGAATTGTATTACAGAGGGTGCTCTGCATTTGACATTTTTATTTTTTAAGGTCCTTGGGGGCTGAACCTAGGGCCTTGCATATACTTTGCAAGTGTTCTGCCACTGAACTGCACCCTCAGCCCATTTTTTTTCCTTTTTTTCCCTTTACTGCTAAGTATTGATGGGGTACTGAGTAATACAGCATTGGCTTTTCCTGTTGTGCAACTATTACATCACTTGGGGTTATATTTTCTTCAACTTACAAAGTTTATGGAAACTTTGACTAATATGTAGTAAAACTTGTATGGGTTTATGGGTTATGTTCCCCTGTTTTTCCCACGTGCCCATGAAGTTGCATCATTTACATTGAGATTATCCTCTCCCCCTTTATCCTTTTACACTATTTCTCCTCCCCATCCCACCTCCCACAACCTTCGCTTCCCTTTGCTAGTCCCCTCCCTCTTTCTTTCTACTCTTTGTATTTTCCTTTCTTCACTGTTTGATTGTGCATTTTTATATATCTACTTATGTATTATAAGTAGATATATATTTACATATAGATTATATGTATTTTCTATCTTGAGACAAGGTATTGCTAGATTACACAGGCTGACTCTGGCCTCAAACCTGCGATCTTCCTGCCTCCATGTACTGAGGCTCTGGGATTATAGGCGTGCGCCACTGCACCTGGTGACTGGTCACTTTTTAGAGAATCTTGAGGCTTATCTGGTGTGTCAGAAAGGGAGCTCCATAACTCAGCATCCTGCATGGGCTCCTCGTCCTCAAGCCCTACTGCCGCCCCCTCTCCCAGGGAGATCACTAAAGTGTCCATTATTCACACAGTGCCTTTCATCTGTCATTTCTCCTGTGCCCTTTACAGCTGGTAGGCCGAAATTATAATTTTACAGATGGGGAAAAGTGGGTTCAGAGAGGTTCAGTAACTTGCCTAAACTCACACAGCTGATTAACTGCAGAGCCAGGATCTGTCCCCAGGCACTGCCTGCTGATGAGATGAGGGGCTGCTCTAGGTATGGGCCTCACTTTCACCGCTCCTCTGTTTCTGCTTCTGCTTCAGCCCAGGGCCACTGATGGCCCTGACCTCCCATATAGCCATAGCAAGGCCAAGGTCCTGAGTGGCCAGGCTCACGGGGAGCTGGCCCCGAGGTTCCCATGGTAGATAGCTGCAGGGGCACAAAGAGGAAGACCCCTTGTTGCCAAGAGCCAGGCTGGAGGAGCAGATGGGACATGACTCCTGTGCTAGTTTCCTGGGCTGCCCTAACAAAGCACCCTGGGCTGGGGCCTAAACAATAGGAGTTTGACGCCTCCCAGTGCTGGAGGCTGAACAGTGGACGTCAGTGTGGGCAGGGCTGGCTCCTGAGGTTGTGAGGGATGGATTTTCTCCAGGCTTTCTCCTTGCCTGGCAGATGGCTGTCTCCTCCCCACGAGTTTCTACATTGTCTTCCCTCTGTGTGTGTCTGTGTCCAAACATCCTCTTCTTATGAGACACCAGCCCTATTAGATTCGGGTCCATCCCAATGACCTCGTTTTAATTTAAGCAGCCCTTTAAAGGCCCCTCCTCCAAGTACAGTTACATTCTGAGGTCCTGGGGGTCAAAACTTCCACACATGAACTCCTGGAGGAACTCAATGGTGGTGAGCTATCTGCACTGCAGACCTGCTTCCCTGTGCGGGAGGGGTCGCCCACCCTCTGAAACCTCAGCATCTGCATCTATACAACAGATGCTACGAGCAGCTGCCTCATAGTATGGAGAGGAATTAAGAGGCAATGCTGCAAAGTGCCTAGCATGGAGCCTGGAAAAGGTGGCTGCTTCCAGAATACTGGCTGGATGAAAAGTGACAGCCTGATTCTTCTGGGACCAGCCTCATTGTGGGCAAAGCCAGTGCAAGTATTTAAAGAGTTGCTAGATGTTGGCCTTCTTAGTATATCCCGCTACCAACCCCATCACAGACCCCACCATCACAAAGCCCTTTGAGTAAGGCCTTTGGAGACTAGAAGGCTTCATGAACCTATAAACTTGACATCCCACCCCGAAGGGCCTTCCACATGCCTGGATCCGATGTCTTGAAGCCTTTTTGTCATGCAGCAGATGACTGCAAAAGGCAGGCATTGCTGAAAATCTCTGCCTGCCTCTTCCTTCCTCCTTTTTGTCTCCTCCCTCCTCCCAGGATCAGTTACAGGAGTTTTATCCCCCTGAATTTAGTCTCTGCAAATTGCTCTGCTTCAATACTGTTATTCCAGGGCTCCGGGAATGGGGCATCATGAGATGTCAGCCCACTTCCCCTGCATGCAGTGCCCCTGCGGGAGACAGCTGCCCTTGTAGAATGGAAGCTAAGACCCTCCTGCCCCAGGCCCAGCATACCTTGTGAAATACCTAACGGTGCAGCTTCTCATTTGTACAAGGACTTACAGTTGCCTGAGTATAATCATTTCCATCAGTTCATCTATGTAAATACCGTAGAAGAGATAATACCTCTCGTCCGTACAGCTCTTTCGCCCCTTACCAAGTACTATCCTACATATTACCTAATTTATAGATAATGTGTAATAATATAACACTCTAAAATACATTGATTTCCTCCATGTGAATAGGGCTATTACAACCGTTACAGAAAAGAACACGGGCTTGCTGATTGCTTACACTCTGCGCCATGGTATAAGCCTTGTCCTTCGTTGGGACCCATCCTTAGAACTTACTGCTATTGAATGCAGCCTTTCAGAAGCCCTTCAGCTAGGCCTTCCCTTCTCAGAGAGCTTCCCTTCCTTCAGCTATGGCCCAGCCTCCCAGCAACGCTGCGGAGCCTGTTCATGTGGACCTGTGTCTGCTTGTGTGTAGTTGCGGCCAGGCTTCTTGCTTTCTCTGGTTCTCATGGGGAGCAGCTGGCAGCTGGGGTGGGATGAGCATACATGGGCTGTGTTTTAAAACTTTGTGTCTGGCATCTAGGTCCTGATGTAATATTCAGGGGGTGACTGTAGAGCCACTGGGGAAACCTTATAGGCTGCCTTTGATTTATCCAGTTGGTCCAAGCCACCCTGCAGCCTTGCAGTCTTTATCCAGGGAGTATGTTACCACCTCCCCCATGTCTTTTGCATTTTCCCTCCCTCTACTTCTGCATCCCCACTAATTGTCTTGCCCTCCCCTAAAAATCAACAGTCTTGTTCTCATCTGGGCTCCTGCACATGGTATTCTCTGTATAATCCTTTCACCTCATCCTGTTAAAAGTATTTTTATTTATTTACTTTTTTGATGGGGTGAGATAGGGTCTCCTTATACAGCCAAGGCTGGTCTCAAACTTGGGATCATCCTGCCTCAGCTTGCCTCAGCTCATCCTGCCCAAGTGCTGTGATTAAAAGCGTGCACCACCATATCAGGCTTTCGCCTCATCTTCTGTTGCGATAACTCAATTCTTTGCTTTAGACTGGTTTTCCTGGAAACAGATTCTGAGCCACAGGTCTGCAGCCAGAGGTTTCCTGGGAAGAGCTCATGGGAGATGGACCTGTAAAGCAGTGAGGAAGACCAGATTGGTAGTGGGAGAAGCTGACTCTTAATGTGACTTGAACTGAGGCCTCCATGGCGCCTATATGGAGCTCTGGGTAGGGAGTGATGCATCCAAATTGTCTCAAATGGGGGCAAGGGGCTAGGTCTTTGTGATCTGCAAAGATCTGGAGTGGAGAAACTTGCTCAAGGGAGGTACCTGTGTGTTATGGTTTTATTCTAAAATGTCTCTGGAAGACTCATGTGTCCAAGGCTTGATTGTCAACCGATCGGCTTTTGGCAAGGGATTGGCTCATGAGAGCTCTAACTTTATCAATGAATTAACCCATGGATGGAATTCAGTGACATTCATGGGAGGGGTGGAAAGTGGGTGGTAGGCCTACTTGAAAGAAGTAGGTCACTGGAGGGGTCGTAGGACACTGGCTTGCTCCCAGCCTCTTCTTCCTTTCCTTTTCTTCCTGGCCTCAACTAAGCAGCCTCCTCTGCCACATACCCCGTCACCATGATGACAAAGCCTCATCACAAGTGCACAGCAATTAAGCCGGCTGATCATGGATGGGCATGTCTGAAACTGTCAGCCCAAGTAAACATTTCCTCTTGTTGAGTTGTTATGTCAGGGATTTTGTTATAGCAATGAAAGGCTGACTAACACACTGTTGCTAGGTGCCCTCGAGTTGGATGTGACTCATAGTAAACCTAAATACAGCAGAACGAAACACTGCCAAGCACTGTGCCAGGCACACAATCTTTGTATGTTTGAGCCCAGTGTTGCAGCTACTGTATTTCTTCTCATTTTGAGTCATGCCATATCAGCAAAAAGAGGTCCCAGGGACTTTATTCCATTTCCATCATTAAGGTCTACTCCACTTTAAGGCAGCAACTCTTTCCCAGTCATCTCTTGAATGCCTTCCAGCTTGGGGGGCTCATTTTCCAGCACTATATTTGACAGTGCTTTTCTGCTATTCATAGGGTTTTAAATGGCTAAATGTTTTGGGAGTGGGCTGCCTGGTCCTTCTCCCTAGTCTGTCTTAGTCTGGAAACTCAGCTGAAACCTGTCCACCATGGGTGACCCTGCTGGTATCTGAAATACCAGTGGCATAGCTTTCAGCATCACAGCAACACACAAGCCCCCACAGAACGACAAGCTGAAAGACATGCAGGGGAACACACTATGGCCCAGGGCAATTGGAGGCACAGCTCTCTGTCTCTAGCAGCCACAATTCCCAGTACAGGTGGGCGATATGTCCACCCTGAAGTGGAGGCCTGCACAGACCAGATCAGCCTGCACTGCATAAGCAATTCACAAAGTTTTCTGCACAGTAGAATCTCCCGGGCAGCTTTCTGAAGTTCCTAGAGCTCAGGTCCTATCCATACCATCTACCGTATGTTCTCAACTTCAATCCACATCCTTTGAACCACTCCAGCTCTCAATCACAAATCCAATGGGCATGAATTAGAATCCACATGTGGTATCGTAGCCCTCTAGAATTGCGGAAAGGGTGCAGATTAGATTTGAGACTACATGGTCCCTTCAATTCCCACCCTTGGTGGAATTAGTCTGAGGTGTAACCAGGGCATTGGCAAACCTTAAATCTCCCCAGGCAATCCTCATGCATCATAAAGTCTGGTACTCCTGCTCTTTACTTCAGGAATCAGTGGAGAAATCCCATCTGCGGAGAAGCTCTCTCTGCTCAAGACTGTGTTGCGTTGTTCTCGACCTCCATACTGCCCTGAGTTATTGCTTCCTCCAGCCCCTGCCACACTGAATTGTAGTTGCCACTTGTGTTCCCCTAGCTGACTTCCTTAAAGATGGATTGAACTCAGCTGGCCACTGTGACCCCCACCCCAGCACAGTGCTTTACTGTACTGAATATCTGGTTGAAAATATGAATACATGGACGAATATCTGAGAAGGAAAGTACCCCAGAAAATGCAATACCTGTGGGCTCCACAACCAGAGGTGGATAAGAATTGCATGCAAGTTGAATTCACAATCAAGAGCTGGAGCTGTCAAAAGGGTCTGGACTGGATTTTAAAATATACGGTTAATGTTGTGGGTCTGACCGAAGCATCAGGATTTCAGAAAATATGCCAGTATGCCATTGAATGAGTGAATGTAGGCATGAACATATGACAAAATGAGAGAGGAAGAAGGAAGCCAATAAGGAAGAAAGGAGGAAAGGCCACGGAAGGCCACCAAATTGGAGTCCATAGCTGGATGTATTTGTTTTATACTGTTGTGCAGCAAACTCTCACGAAATTAGTGGCTTAAAGAAACACTCACTTATTATCTCATGGTTTCTGTAGGTCAGAGGTCTGGGCATGGCCTAGCTGGGCCCTGTGCTTCAGGTCACAAACGGGCATCATCAATATTTCTGCTGGGTCAAGATCTCTTCCAGAGCTCAGGGTATTCTTCCAAGCTCATCTAGGTTGTTGGCAGGATTTAGTTCCTTGTGCCTAAAGGATGGAAGTCTCTGTTCTCTTGCTGGTTGTTATCCAGGGATTTATCTCAGCCCCTGAAACCCCCTCTAGGTCCTAGCTATGTGGCCACACCCATAGTCCATTTGTAGCACGATTTGCTACCTTTTTATTGTTATCATTTTGTATATTTGGGCCATTTACTTTCTTCTAGGCCAGCAGGGGGCTGGGAATTAGCTCAGTTGGTAGAGCCCCGCTCTGCAGTCTCTGAGGTCCTGGGTTTGATTCCCAGCCACCGCAAAAATGGGAGAAGGACGTGGCAATGTTCTCCCAAGGCAATCCCGAAACAATCAGCCACTGAAAACCCTGTGAGGGTTGCTATGAGTCGGACATGACTCAATGGCTCCTAACAACAACAACAACAGGCCAGTAGGAGAGTGTACCAGACACTTCACTTCCTTCTAAAGTTTCCCCTGATCAGCTCAGTTAGTAGAGCACTGCTCTGCAGTCTCTGAGGTCCTGAGTTCGAGTCCCAGCACTGCAAACGTGGGAGAAGGACATGGCCATCCCTTCCTGTGGCAATCCTGAAGCAATCAACCATTGAAAACTCTATAAGGGTCGCTATGAGCCGGACACAACTCAATGGCACCTAATAACAACTGATTAGGCCAGGCCCCTAGGATAATCCCCTCTTTGATTAACCCCAAATCAACTGCTTACAGACCTTAAATACATCTGCAAAGCCTTTTTGCCACACAATAGAGCATAATCTTAAGAGACATAGCCTAACATATTTAGGGGTCCCTGCCACACTCCAAGGGAAGGGATTATGCAGGTGTGTGTACCAGGTGGCAGGAATGTTGAGCCTCCTTGGAACCTGTTGAACGCTCCAGAACACAGACCATTTGCCATCCAGCCTGACCCTACTTTTCTTCCTCACCAGTCTGAACAGGCTGAGCATTTCTTTGCAGAGATCACATTGAGCTAGCTGCAGAACAGCTAAAAGGGGAAAGCTGGGCAAAGGCTTGGCCGTGCTTCTGTTCCATGCCTCTTCTGTCCAGCCCCTTTGAACCAGGAGACTCCCCTTCCATGGCCTGAACTCAATTGGGCTTCTCCAGGGCACACTGCATTCCTCACCTTGCAGCCTCTCTGCAGGGAGCCCTCTTTTCCTCATTTATTTTCAGCCCGGAAGCTGAGCTCAGAAGCAGCATCTGGTTCTGCTTTTAAAACAAAGCTCTGGCTGAGCTGCGTAGAGAAGCACAGAAGTCAAATGCATACTTGTCCCCAAAGTCATTCAGCAACGACCCAGTCATGGTACTTCTCTGCCCACAGGATCTCCTCCCAGCCTCCTTTGCTTTCAACGCATAACTTCTATTCACCCGGGCCTATTACAGGGTCCTAGGGTTACTGGGTCTGCATCTAGGTCAGAACGACAGGCTTCGAAACCCCTCCCAGGCCCCAAATCCACTTAGAAATTCTACATCCATACTGGGAAAAATAGAAACAGGGAAGAATGTGCCTTGGAAAGCCCAAGCTCCACTTTTTACCTTTCTGAGCCGGTAAGTGAACAGCCTACCTGCAACTCCTTAGGCTCAATTTTTAATATCCAGAAACTCTAGTGACTGGTGTGTCATCCTAGAATCTAAGCTATTCTAAAAAGCCAGGTATGGTGGCTCATGCCTGTCATTCTAGTGACTCAGGAATTGGAGACTCAGGAACTGGGGGCGGGAGGATCGCAAGTTCGAGGCCTCAGGCAGCCTGCATAACTCAGGAGACCCTGTCTCAAGATAACAAATTTTAAAAAGGGCTCGGGGTGCAGCTCAGTGGTAGAGCACTTGCAAAGTATGTGTGAGGCCCTGGGTTCAACTCCCCAGGACTGCAGAAATAAATGAACTAAACTATCCTAAAAAGTCCTACCAGGAGTGACTCATTCATGATCCCCAGGTGGTAAGAAGGCTGCCTTTGAGCTCTGCTGGGAATGTGGTTCTGACTTGGCTGTTGCACCCATTTTGGCTCAAGTCTCAGGAAGATCGAGGCTTTCCTGGGACAAGAGTTATCATCATGGAGTGGGTGGACGCAAAAGAGGCATGTGGCAAGTCATATGTAAGGCAAAACTCTTCTAGGGTGGTAGAAGCAACTGTTAGTACATATATATGATGTCCACAACCACAGGTATTGCATTTCCTGCAGTACAGTTACCTTCAGATATTCTGTTGTGTGTCCCTATAGCTGTGCTTGTCAAACCAGTTTGATCTTGGTCTAAAAATATGGCCACAGTAGCTACGTAATGGATTGACAGGGAACAGAGGCAGAGGAGAGGAAAGAGAGGTAGGTAGAGAGGACAGGGGTTCTTTCTATTAAGAAAACCCGAAGGAAATGGAGGCTCATCTTTCCCCCTAACCCAACAGCTATGTCACCCTACTCCAAAAGGACTGAGAGAACACACTAGCCAGGACACTGAAGGAAAGCTGTGCCTCTAAGGGGCAACACTTGGACCAGTTATAGGGAATAATTTGCTTGGATAGCCATTTCTTTCCAGAAGAGCTCAGTCCAGAGGAATTCCCAAGGAGCACATGACACAGATGGGATAAAACTGGGGCACAGGGATCTAAGGGTTCCCAGAAGGGAGGCAGTGAAGGAAGGTGAACCAAGGCAGCACAAATGTAACATACTGGGTCTTGAGTTCTGCTAGTGAAGCAGAGGAAACAAAGACAGCCAGACTAGGAGCAGGGAGACGACAGTCAGCCCCCACCACCCCTTGCAGAGAGCCCAGCTTTGCCATCCCACACTGGAAAAGCAAAGCCCTTGGAGCTATGCTGGGCCTGAATTAAACCTTCGGAAATGTCAATGATTGTTATTGTAATTAGTATTATTACTTGTGAGGCATGCTTTCCTTTGTTCTTTTTAATTGGAGGGGAGGACAGTGCCACTTCCAATTTCCACTCCAAAGAATTATTCTCTGATTCTTCTGCATGCATTTGGAAAGGAAAGAACAATGGCAAAAACAAAACAGGGGGTTGGGGTGTAGTTCAGTGGTAGAGCCTAGCATTCATGACGTCATGGATTCGATCCCCAGCACCCTCCACCACCACCACCACGCACACACATTAGCAACTAAACCCGGGACTGGAGGGCTGCCACACAGGATGAACATGGAAAGAGCCAGAGTCTGAGGCATGTGCCCAGTGGTATGTCAATTTTCATAGGTTTGCTTCTGGCTAATGTTTTCTCTGTTGTTGTTTTTTTTTAATTATGATCAAATGACCTCATTACATAAAATGTAGTTCCCTGAATATGAGCAACAGAAGGTTGAGAGAAAAGTTTAATGCTATCATCAAATGCAACTTACAACCACGTTAATGTGGCACATATTATTGATAGATGATACTACTAATAGTTATATGCGCAGCATGGTAATTAATTGGCCACGCCAGCTAAGCAGTTCAGTTAAGTTACTACTCAGAGTATTACCTTTATATAGCCTCCTCCCCATATCCACTGCTAGCTTTCCAGCATCTGTATACTGGTTCAGTAGTATGTTCTCTGATATCACATCCCTGCTCTGCTTAGCTTCAAACTAGGGCATGGAGATTCCCTGCCTGTACTTCTTGTTGTTAGGTGCTGTCAAGTTGGATCTGACCCATAGTGACCCTATGTACAACAGAATGAAACACTCTCTGACACTGTGCCATGCCTGGCACTATGTCAGCACTTCACTGCTATTTATCAGGTTTTCAATGGCTGATTGTTTCGGGATTGCTTTGGGAATGGATTATCACATCCTTCTCCCATTTTTGTGGTGCTAGGGATCGAACCCAGGACCTCAGAGGGCACACTCCACCAAGTGGAGCCAAATATTCAATTAGAAGTAGGAGTGAGGAGGATGCACAAATGAGGATGCACAAATGAGAGCTGTGGAAAGACATACAGACCCTACAATAAAATCATCTTTTGTGTCTTCTAACAGTCCTAGGGGAGGGGAGCTCTTGGTCGGCAATTTTCCTCCCTGCTGTGGTCAAGGGTCTGAGGTTCCTTCCTGTATCCTTAGTGCCACCATCCCTTTGTCCTTACAATGCTTTGCCTACAGCTGGAGAAGAAATGGGGAACAGCACACCTGTGTACCTTCCTTGGCCTGCGAGTGACATTACTCAGGCTCCTGTCCCCTCAGTGAGAATGTGCCTTGGATGCCTAGGGGCTGGAAAATGTAATCCATGGTAAGGCAGCTACTCACAGCAATGCCAACGTTGCATAAATTTTTGACTGATAGTCATTTCTGTTACAAGGCATTCTACAAGCCCCAGGCAGGACCTGTTTGGTGCAAGCACTAATGATTATCACGTAATACAAGCACTAAGAATCCAGGGACCTGCCGATGGCACTCAGGAGGGCTGAGGGCAGAGAACATGTCTGAGCCCCGGGGAGTCCCCAAAGCCTGTTTTCCTGCACAAAGCAGAATCCTGCTTCTCCCACAGACAGCACAACACAACAGCCGCTGCTCCAGGCATCAGGATCCAGACTCCAGCCCTGCACGAAACACAAATGCCTTTACTGTAAAACCTTGTTACACACCTATTGGTTTATCCAAGAGGATGCCTAATTGGAAGCAATTGTTGTTCCCTGGCTAACAGGATACCCTGTCATGCTCCAGTAAAAATATCAGATTATCTGAACTAGTTAATTCAAAATCCATTCTTTCTGGTCCCTTGCCTTTTAAATTAATGACATTTGCTGTAATTGACTGGTGAGAAAGGGGGAAAGGGAGAAGATAGAGGAGCACATGATCCCCACAAGTTAGTAGCTGCTGCTCCCATACACTTGAACTGAGAGGAAGAAGGGGGAATAGGAAAGGAGGGCTGGCCATAAAGCACGTGTTCTGGAACATGAGATTTTAAGTACTATTTCTTCCCCCAGAAGGACTTTTAAAAGGAACCCAGGAAGAGCAGAGCAACACCTAGACAGATGTTCAATTAGCATCACAATTAGGATGATCAGAGAAGGGGAGCTCTGTCACCTCCTGGTGAGTTGTGTTCTGGTGGAGCCTGGAGTCTCCCCTCCAAAGCCCTTGGCCTGGGTGAGCATGACTTGAGGTCCACAAAGATGTGGGGTGGCAGAGGGCTATAGCTCTACCATTCACCAGCTGGAGAAATATAGGAAAGTTATTTAACCCTTCTGTGCCTCTGTTTCCTTATCTGTTAACATCAAATAGTACCTACCTCATAAGGATTAAAAGTGTTAGCATTTGTAAAATGTTTGGAATGGCATCTAGAACACAGGAAGCCCTGTACATATGTCTGTAAAATTTTTAAAAGGTAAGAATAAAACCCTTCAGTCCCCTTTTAATAGCTAGGGGACTTTGAGACAGTTCCCCCTCCCCCGCCACCCAGGCTTATTTTCTTATTTGTAAAATGAGGGTCATTCTATAGCCTTATCGAATATCCCACAGGTGGTGGATTACCTGAGGCTATGAATGTGGACATGCCTTGCCCGGTGTCTGCAACAGAATCAGCAGTTAATAAATGCTAAGTGCTACCTCGAGCTGAATGTTTTAAGTATTCTCAGATCCTAGCGAGACGGAAAATGAGAGACTTCAGTAAACAGTGCCAGGGAAGCTCCTGCATATGGCAGCCCCAAGTCACCAAGAAGAGCATGTGCCAGCCAGCACTTTAATTTTTATTTATTTCACAGACTAAGAAGCCATGTGTGTGCGGAGCTCCCACCCGGGTTATTAGAGAGACATATGTAGCACATCAACCAGATTGGCAGGGTGGGAAAACAAGGAGGGGTACAGGAGTACCTGGTGAAACGTATTTAAACAAGTGAGATGAATTTGGCTCCCACAGCCTTCGGCAACATGCACGCTGGAGTGTTAAAATAGCACAGAAACCCAGCTACCATTTTTTTGAGAAGCTGTGCAAATCAGGCACTTAAAAAATAAGAGCGATGAGCCTTTCTATCTTAATAATTGGAAAACACATAAGAATGTGAAGTTATCTATATAGAAAAAACAATGCAGGCTTCCTAGCATCAATTCCAAAATCTCTTAAAGAGAGTAGGATGTTAACATCAGACAGCAGGATGTTTCAAGACTCTCCTGCTAAGTATATTCTACAGTGTCTCTGTGGCATGGTGACAGGAAGTGGGTAAGTGACACCATGTACTGAGCTGTAACAAGACTTCTGGATGCTGCTCCACTTCCTGAATGAGTTCAAAAAAGACACAGTCTGGGCATATGAGGATTGATGTGATTGCCTATGGAAATACATGGTTTAGGTCCCAGCTCACCGAAAGCACAAATGGCATCTGTGACGCCATGATTATCACACAGTCTCCCGACACAGGTCTGGCTGACCAGCATGAAATGGTCATGGAATGTGTGGTACATGGTGGCTTCAGGGTAGACTAATCCTAAGGTTTAGTCCTGTGGAGTCCAACTAGGCAGGCAGACAGTGAACAAATATTCAGTCAAGTTTTGTGGGTGCTTTGACATCCCCACAGGGGGTGCCATGGGGGTACTACAGAAGAGAGGTTCTAACAATCTGAGCCAGGAGGTGTCTGTTGGGTAGCATTCTCACTGTGCCCTCAACCGTATTTCTCCCCATCAATCTCAGTGCCTGGAGAGCAAGGATCAGCTTTTACATCTTTCTGTCCTCAGGACACTTTCATTCATTCATTTAATGGCCATTTGATGATTGCCCTCGAGAGCTCAAAAGTCTGTTCAGACATCCTCTGTTCTGTGAGGTCCACCTCTCCCTTCTCTGGGCTCCCACAGCTCTTTGCACTGACTAATTATCACTATGCAAGATGTATCTGTCCCTCTTCTGCCTTTAGCCTGGGAATCCTTGAGAGCAGGCAGAGAAAGCAACTCGGCTCTTCACTCTTGCCTGGCTCAGTGGGTGTCAGGGGGTAGGCACTCTGTAAATGGGCATTGGGTACAGGAATGGGAGAAGGAACGCCAGGTGAGGAAGGAACAAGTGAATGTGTGTAGCCAGGCCTCCCACACACGTACAAGACAGCATGCAAGCTGATAGGACTCTTGTCTTAAGTTCAAGAAGGGGTTTCACCAAAAGCCCCACATCTATTTTCCACTCCTCTGAAGTAAGAGGGCTTTAGACTCACTGTAGGGAAGAGTCGTATCATCACAGGAACCCATCATATTTCCTGACATCAAAATATTTTATATGCTGAGAACAACAGTGCCAACCTTGCTCCAACAATCTATCTTTTCAAGAGTCTGGAATTTCCTTTGTCTGCTGTCCTTGGGGCATTGTTCAGATTCCATTAGGATGCCAGGTTTTGTTTTGTTTTGTTTTGTTGCCGGCAGTACTGGGGGTGTGATCCAGGGTCTTGCAAATATTTTGCAAGTGCTCTACCACTGATCTGCACCCCTATCCCCTTTTGAAAACTTTATCTTGAGACAGGGTCTGGCTAAATTACGCAGGCTGCTTCTGGTCTCTAACTTGCGAACCACCTGCCTCTGCCTCCAGAGTTGCTGGGATTACAGGCATGTGCCACTGTACCAGGCTCTGGATACCAGGGTTTTCATGGCCAAAATAGAAGAGACACAAGGCATGTCTCCCTCAACATCAGAGAGAAAATGGATCACCAGTAAGTAATTAAGGAGCCAGAGCACTTTTTAGCATTCAGCACATAGCCAGACATAAATACAAAGGTGAAAAACAGATGGCTGGGAGCCTGCCGTCAGATACCTGCTTGTTCTCTAGGTCTGCTCAGGCCCACCAGCCATCAGTGCTCTGCCACAGTGACTGCCCTGCACAGACACAACCTGCCCACACAGACAGGCTGTTTCTCTGGCCAGAATGCTCTACCGTGTGTCATCCCCAAACAAATGCAAAATCAATGCTTTCCTCTCAGGGCTGACCTTTCTTGCCCACTCTACTGCTGCTGCAGAGTTCCACCGTCCCTGTCAGGCTCTGTCCAGGAGCTGGTTCTGGGGACTGTGAATCAGCTCGCACCCCAGATTAACATGCAGACAGAGGCCTCGGTAATGAATATTTTAATATAATGTTGACTGTTTATCCACATGAATGGGAGGAACTTGCATCTGCCAATGCCACCCATAGAACTGCAACCCAAACAGCCGCAATCCCCAGAGAGCCCAGCTGTGCTGAGGGAGAGGGGACAGGCTGGAGGAGGGGCAGGGCAAGAGAGGGAAAAGAAGAGCAAGGTAGGGGGACCTGGCCAAGAGGAGGAATTAGGGGGAGAGAGATTGGAAGGGGGCACAAGACCAATCAGTAGACTGTTATTGTTGTTAGGTACCTTCAAGTCAGGTTCGACTCATAGCAACCCTATGTATAACAGAGCAAAACCCTCTCTAACACTGTGCCATGCCTGACACCATGGTCAGTGCTTCTTTGCTATTCATAGCCTTTTCCATGGTTGTTTCAAGAGTAGGCTGTTGGGTCCTTCTCCCAAACCTATAGTGCCAGTTATTCCCAGGCAGTCTCCCATCAAAGGACTAACCAGGTTGACCCTGCTTAGCTTCTGAGATTTGATGAGATCAGACACCAGGGTGGTATGGCTGGAGACAAAAAACAGAGAGGTCATCTAATACCAAAGAAGAGCAAGTTGGGAAGGCGAGTGTCCAAGAGAGGTTGTAGGAGCTGCGGACTGAGAACGAATCTCTGTGGCTGATATCAGACGGAGGAGAGACTCAGTGAGTCTGACTCAGGCATGCAGAACATTCCTGAGGAGTGGGTGTCTTGCTCAAGTTGATGCAGCTATTTGTGGCCATGCAGTCATATGGAATCTCTGGAAGGCAGCTAATGCTCTCATTTCTTCTTCACCCAGGCTCCTCTGGGCTGGGAGCCATAGCAGCTGCATGGGCATAGGAGGGAGGCTGACCCTGGATACCCTCTGGGCTCTGGGGAGGTCATTCACCACCTTAGTTCAGAATGCTTCCCGTCTTGGGCCGAGGCTGAGAGGGCTGTCCTGATGGGGAAGGGAGCCATCACTTGTGCCATTAAGATTGTTAAAAGGCCAGGGAATGGTCTTGGGGACATGAGACAGAGCCAGCTGCTCCCTGCAGAGCAACAGCCAGACACAGCCAGGTCTCTTCTGATGGCCTGAGGTGCATACCCATCACCACTTGGCATCTCCTGGTCTATTAGCAGGCAGAAGATGAACCCTTCTTCTACAATTAACTTAGTTTTAAATTTGTTGGTTTGCTTGTTTTCTCACCTTTCTGTGTCCCTTTACCCGACTCTTGGGTTATATGTTAGATTAGCTGGGATCTCTGAAGGAATGTGGCCTTAGGACATATGTGATGTGTACCAGTTCCTTTTCTGGTCATACTTCTAGGCTCCATAGAACCCCAAACTACTTGGAGAGATGGTTATGTTTGAGAAAGAAAGAGGGGACAGCTATGGTGCATGAGGAAAAAGCACCTGTCTTCTGACAGGATTGGATCATAAATCACTGGGAGAAATGTTAAGTTCTCTCTCTCTCTCTCTCTCTCTCTCTCTCTCTCTCTCGCTTGCTCACTCGCTCTCGCTCTTGCTCTTGCTCTCTCTCACCACCCACCTACCCCTTCCTTCTTATGAGTTCATCCCACAACCCAACATCCATGAACTACCTTGAATTAACAAGGAGCCTAAAATATTGTTTGCAGCCATAGCACCCTGTCATCTGTTCCCATCTGATCTCAGAAGCTAAGCAGGGTCAGCCTGGTTAGTCCTTGGGTGGGAGACTGCCTGGGAATACCATGTATGTAGGCTAGGGAGAAGGATCTGTCAATCCACTCCCAAAACAATTTGCCATTGAAAACCCTTTGCATAGCAGAGAAGCACTGGCAATAGTACTGGGCATGGCACAGTATTGGAGAGTGTTTCATTCTGTTATATTTAGGGTCACTATGAGTTGGACCTGACTTGATGACTCCTATCAACAACAACAATAATATCAATTGTACTTGTGAGAGCCCATATGTAGAAACAGATTTTGCTTTTAACTCTTTTATTATGGAAAATTTCAAAAATACATAAAAGGAGAGAGTGTTGTCCATGAACCTAGTACACCATTTACTCAACTATAAAAACCACCTATGTCTTTCTTGTTCCATCCATAAACCCCACTCTCCACACACCACCACTCACCTGAATAGGATTTTCTTAAAGCAAGTCTAACTCATGCCATTTCATTCATAAATATTTGTGGATGCAGTTTTGACCACACAGTAACCCTCCAAACTCTCTCAGACTCCAAAAACAACTTGTGCCTTGGCACACACCTGCCTTTGAGGATGGGGACTCTGCAGCCCTTCATTTTAAGATGTGTACATCCATTTTAAGATGTGGCCCAAATTGTCTTTCTCAGAACACCATTGTTAGTAGTAAGTCATCTCTAATGGATAGTCTCATCTCAAGCCGAGGGCAATTTCTTGTCTTTGTTCCAAGAAGAAATCATTTTGTAAGCAAGTCCACCTATCAGAAAACACACCTGCATGCCAAATGTGCACAGCTGTATGCACACAAATGCCAATCTATCTGCAGAACTACCTGAACAAGGGAGATAGGCAATCTGATCATCAAATGACTCTTGTAGACGATAGTAGCACATTGCACTATTCAAAAGCCACAGAGAAGACAGGCTTGGGCTTTCTCTGAAGGTAAAAGATGAAAAATAAGTGGCCTTTTATTTTTTAATCTCAAAAAATTTGAGGAAATCTATTTCTTCACTGAGCAGGAAACCCAAGTTTGTTGTAGAAATGGTGAGTTAGGTAGCCTGAGTTTTGGTACCTCCTCTGGCCATCAATAGCTCTCAGTCCACAGTGAGTAGCACTTCTTCATGAAAACTTTGGGTTTTTTTTTTTTTTTTTTTTTTTTTTTTTGATACTAGGGGGTTGAACCAGTGCCTTGTGCATGCTAAGTAAGCACTCCACTACTGAGCTGCACCCCTAGTCCCTTATTTATTTATTTATTTTATTTATTTTTTTTTTGAGACAGATTCTTGCTATGTTGTGCAGGCCACCTCTGCCTTTGAACTCAAGATCCTCCTACCTCGGCCTCCTGAGTTGCTGGGATTAAAGGCATGTTCCACAGTGCCTGGCAAAAGTAATTCATGTAACCAACCATTAAGAAGTTTATAGTTTAAAGTTCCAGGCCTGAAATTTCGAAATAATTACCTAGATTCCTTGCTATGGTAGAAAGCACGTTATTTAAACTCAGAAGGTCTGGATGCTTCTACTAACTTGTGTGATCCTGAGATAATTACTCCATTGCTCTAGGGCTCTGTTTTCTCATCTGTAAGGATGAATAAATCACCATAGTTCAGCCTCACTGGTAAGTAGGTAATAAAGCCAGGAAGTGAAATGCTAGAGGGATATGTGAGAGGAAACAAATTAATACCTGAATTTATTATGTTTATGAGAAATGTATATCTCATGGAATGAAAATGTCTTCCAGTTGAAATTGGAGAGAATATATATATGTATATATATATATATACATATATATATGTATATATATGTATATATATGTATATATATGTATATATATGTGTATATATATATATATATAAAACATATGTTATATATAGATATAGCATTTCAACTTTTTGAAAAGCACACTGGTGATAGATATAGAATCCTTAGAAAAATACCAGACTCTGAATGGCAAGTGTTATATAAACAAAACATGGTCAAACATGAAAAGTACCCAGCCCACAATCACCCCCTCTCGTTGGCATTCCTGGTATGAAATAATTAACAAGAATGGCTTGAGCCTTGGTGCTACAGGTCTTGCAGGGCAATAAGACCACAGGGAAGGAGGGACATGACTTGGTCTCCCTAGGAAGGCATCATTTCTACTCCTACCTTAGCCCTTCCTGAGGAAATGCTCACAGGTAATTCAACTTAGCCCAGCAACTTCGATTTACACAAGGTTTTGAATGACTATAGTTTTTGTGCCAACCTTGGATGTGACTGTACAACCTCCTAGCTTTTCCCCAGGCAAGATTCCAGTTATGATCTCATTTAACTTCCATCCGTCGGGCTCAGAGACATTGACTTGCATCCATCTGTCATCCTTTGCATGAGATGGCAGTGTACCTGGGGACCACATGAATTATTCATTCAGAAGTGGATCTGCCGTGTGTGAGCAAAGAAGGGAAGGACGTGGAGCAATTCAAGTGGTTCTGGGTTCTGTTCCTGCCTTATCATGGGCAACTTTGGTCTATTAATTTTTTTAAAAGTGGCTCAGTGTGTCAATATAGTGAGTGGAGATAATAATGTCACTTTCTTCCATCATCATGGTATTGATGGGGAGTCTAAAATATTGTGAATTTGCCAAGAAAGAAGTTAATAAGGTCCTCAATGGATGAAGTTCTAAAGCTGTGACACATTCACCACTATCTGTCCCTGGGTAGACTTTAAATTCACTTGCAGGTCTGAAACCCATAAACTTGAACAAGCCTTTGTTCTCAGGATTCCTATTCCTTTACTTCAAATTCTCCATCTTTGAGGCCTTTTTCAAAGCGTATATGACCTTCCTTCCTCCCTGTATTAGTTAGCTTTCCCCTACTGTGACAAAATGCCTGAGGTGATCAGCTTATGAGGAGAAAAGATTTATTTTGGCTCAGAGTTTTAGAGTTTTCAGTCTAGGCTAGGGTTGCTTGGCCTCATTGCCTTGGAATCTAGTCATTGCCTTTGGATTATAGCAGAAGATGTTGCTCACCCTACTGCAGTTAGGAAGCAAAGAGAAAGAGAAGAAGGGATCAAGTTCTTCAAGGGCATGCCCCCAATGACCTAAATTCCTCCAACTAGGCCCCAGCTCCTAAAGATTCCATTACCTTCCAATAGTGCCTTGGAGTGGGGGCCAAACCTTTAACACGTGAGCCTTTGGGGTACCTTTCAGATCCAAACTACAACACTCACCCAGCCTACAACCCTTGTTCCAACTAACCTTCTGGGGACTGGGAAATACATTTCCTTCTCATTCCCTGCCCCTGACCTGATATGCCAACTTTACAGGGTGCCAAGTGTATTCTGGGGATTTCATTGTGATGCTTTTCTTTGAGTGACATGTGCACTGCTCTGTGCTAGAACTTTGGTGGCAGCTGGGGATCAATAATCACTGCTCTGACCCAAATGACTTTCTTGAAGAGAGATGCCTGGAAAGCATTTGACGCTGGGTCCAATAGCAAGTCTGTACAACTTACCACTGAAGACTGGGCAGGGCCTCTGAGGATCTCCTACCCAGCTCCCCCTAAATCAATTTCCCAGCCCAGCAGAGAAACTGAGCAGGTTTGTATTGAATCTAATCCCCTCCATTGCTCCTCACTGCACTTCCAAATTATATCTGACTTCCAGCCTCTCTTCCAAACAGTATTTAATCCTTGGTGGTGATCCTTTTAAGAAAAGAAATTAAATTTCATCCTCCACTCTTTCCTCCCTTTTAACTTGGCAAAAAAAAAAAAAAAAAGAAAGAAAGAAAGAAAGAAAGAAAAGAAAAGAAAGAAAGAAAGAGAAAAAGAAAACACAAAGAAACCCCAAGACCTGGGAATTTCCATATTCTGACACTGTATAAAAACTTTATTCTGCAAACCACTCCTTCTCAATGCCTAATCCATCTCCCAGCACCATTCCCAGTGATGCACTGCATGTTCCCAGGGTTTATAGATCTCCCATTTGCTTGCTGCCTCTTATAACAGCCTGGAAGTTCAGCCTTTTAAAAATCAATCCACCTCTCTACTTTCTTGCACCTCACCTCACAGTTTGCTCAGAATGGCAGTCTATGCATTAAAGTCCCCTGAAGATATTATTAGCTCTCATTTTGGAATTACCCCCTAAACCCGCCAGAAAATGGCTCAATGCTCTCACCCAAGACCCACACAGGCACACACTCACAGCCATCCACACACACTCTTGCAGGAGACTTCCACCCTTTCCAGGAGAGCATTTCTGAAAATGTGAATGGTGAGCTTAAAATCCCATGAACCATCAGAAAGCTGTAATTAAAATCCCGTGATTCTATACATAATCTGGGGAAATAAACACTTCCAGCCTGCAGCCATACCACTGTGGTATCTAATCTCGTCAGATCTCAGAAACTAAGCAGGGTCAGACCTGGTTAGTACTTCAATGGGAGACTACCTGGGAATACCAGGTGCTGTAGTTTTAGAAGAAGGACCCAGCAGCCCACTCCTAAAAAACAATCAGCCATTGAAAACCCTATGAATAGCAGAGAAGCACTAACAATACTGTTTTGCCTGTTGTAGATCGGGTTGCTCTGAGTCAGACACTGACGTGAAGGCAACTAACAATAACTACAAATAATTCCAATTGGTATTTAAGCACTATTTTTTTATTGAAAGAGTACCACATATAAGCCCAGTGCTAACTACTGTACTGAACAATAATCTCACAAAATCTTTGGTAGAAAATATGATTACCATCATCATTTTTCAGGTAAATTGAGGCACGATGGAGTGATCAACTTGCTTGAGATTGCACACCAGGAATTTTGGCTAAGGTTAGGCTGTTTGGCAGCAAAACCTGTGTACATAGTCACTATACTACACTGCTTTCCTAAAAGACCAATGAAAGTATCTGAAGTAAAAGAGAGTCTTTCGTAGAATCACCCCAGGTGACCATTTGAACCCAAAATAAGAAGTTGGGGCTCTGTAGCAACTAGAGCCAGGGACTTGAGGGCTGTCAGAGGAGTGTGGGGTACAACCTATTTTCTCTCCTGGCAGGGAAGGGACCTTGACCTTGCAGGTCACGTGGTGGCAAATGTGGCTACCATCAGATCCCAAGTATTCCATGTTAGAACTTCACCCTGCTCTTGCTCTGTTCTCCCCAGTTCAAAAGTGCCTTGGAGAGGGAGCGACTGGCCAGGAGGAGAGTTCACAAAAAGCCATGGTAGCCATTTGGGTAGAGTGGACAGAAAATGAAAGAGCAATTTCCAGAAGGAAGAAGGCAGGCAGTGCCCCAAAGAAGAAGAGGTTAGAAAGGTCATCAAGTGGATGTGTTGGGGTGATCTTGACTAGGTTAAATCATCCTGCTAAACTTGGGCTCCTTATGAGAAGGACGGAGATGATGACATGTTCCCCATAGAACTGTTTTGAGGGCAAAAGAAAAAATTATATGTAAAATGCTTGGCATGGTACCTGCTACCTGGTAAATACCCAATAAATGTTAGCTATTGCTATTATTAGGTCTGAGCTGTTGCAAACTCACAGTGCCTGACTCAATTTTATTCCTTATAAATAAAAATTATTATATTAAATCCCTGGAAACACAAGATTGTCATAGCCAGTTCCTTTTCTGTCCTGGAAATATGCAGGAGACAGCTGTGATGTCCCAAGAAGAATCTTCTCTGGGTTGGGAATGGAGGGATCCAGCAGGTGTGGTAGGAAGGATGGGGAGTGAGTGTCTTTAGGTTTGTGTTTCTGAGTCTACACCATCTACATATTTAGTGGCAGACCAGAGATTTGAGGGCCCTGAGATTTGATGTGTGTTCTCCCATTTCTGACTGTGCCTTTCCTGAGTCTCCCCCTTTGCCAATGTGCCATGTCCTTCTTGGCCTATTGTTCAACTTCCAAAATGAACAAGGGCAGGGAAATCTGGGAGCCTGTGGCTCCCAAGGAAAGAGGATTCTTTGCTATTTACACGCTCATCCTCAAAGCCATTTATGGTTAGAGAAACTTCTAGTGCTGTCAAGACCTCTCCTGCCTGACCCCCACCCCCTCCAAGTCAATGAGTCCACCACTAGAGAACATTTTTTGAATGGCAGGTTGGGACTGAAAGAGGAAATCAGACACATGGAGCCCTAAATGCCAAATGTATCTGTCTAATTTATTCAGACAAGTTTTCATCTGGGCATTTTCTATCCTATCAAACTCTGTATCCTTCAGTGAAGACATTTGTCTTAGCTGAATAAAATCTCTTAATGGTTTAATAAAAAGCACTTAACTCAGTTTTCCTAGTTTTATGAGAGCCTTGAGGTCCTTTAGGAGCGCAAACATCTTTGCTGGTATCATTGAGGGAAACATAATTATTTTTCTGCCTTCTGATATATGATTTTCTGGAAGGAACAGTTCCAGATGCTCATCATATGCTCATACTCTCTGAAGTCCCATCAAAGGACAGAGACTGCCTAGGGATGAACTAAGCAGTGCCCCTCCTTCCCTCCACTGTTGACCTGCTGGTCCCTTCAAAGACATCCTCTACATCTTTATTCCTTTCTTTGCTGAAATAGCATCAGTGCCATTATCATCACCAATTTGTTCCGTTGGGGAATAAATGGAGAAAAGAGTCCGGAGGTCAGTTAGGACCAAGAGCCAGGAACAGAAAGCCAAACAGGAAATTGGGTTAGTAGAAATCTCATGAGGACAAAACTAATTGTGGAATGGAAGGAAGATAAGGAAAGGAAAACAGGGAAGACACACAGAGAGAGGGAATCAGGATAGGCATGGCGTAAGATACAGGCAAGGGGAGAGAGGACTGAAAAGGAGAGAGAGTTTGAGAAGAAGGGAAGGGAATTCACTAAATAGAAAGGCCAGGTAAAGTGAAGAACTAGAACACAACAGGTGGGCAGGAGAGTCCCCAGGGGGATTGGAGAAAGGAAGAGGAAAGGGGGAGTGAAGGGAGAAGAGGAGGAAGAGGGTGAAAGGGGGTGTGGGGTGGGGCAGAGGAAGCATAATGCACTGAGGGGTTATAGAGAGTTGGAGTAGAGAGTTTCCTAACTAGAAAGGAGCATGGAGATACTTTTCACTTTACCAGTAAGAAATTAAAGGCTCAGAGACATTGACTTTCATCTGTCCTCCATTCATTCAACTGAACCAGTATTTGTTGGGCCTCTTCTACGAGCCCTTAAACAAGATGAGCAAGGTCCTTACCCACAGGAGCTCCTGGGCCCATGGGAGCTGCATAGGTGAGGGTTAGGATGGGGTAGAGGCCTTAGGAATCTGCAGAAGAGGCCCCTGACAGCCAAGTGCAGGGCAGGGGTAGGTGGGGCACACCAGGCAGCCCAAAGCCCAGCGTCAAGAGCCTCTCAGCTTCAGAGAGTTCCCGTGACAGAGCCCTGCCTATAAGTGCAGTTTCCTGGTTCCCAGCTGCCCCAGTGTGGCTGCCCTCGGGGTTGGCTTTGTCCCCTTCAAACTCCGACATGTGACATCTCTAACCTGGGTACAAAGGATGGCATCCAACAGCAGCCCCCTTCCCATCTGTCACGGAGTCCTTCAGTAGCTGACTGTTCTGTTCAAGCTAAATCCCAAGTTCCTTCTCCTGGTGCTGTGTCCCTCATGTCCTCGCTCTCCCCATGGCACTCTCACCAGACTGAAGGGCAGGCAGGCCATGAACAGCCCTCCATCTGATCCTTTACAGTTGAGGTTCCCTTTGCAGGGTTATGACCCCTACCCGCTCCACCTCACACTTACAGTCACTTTGACATAGGCTTTGAACACACCCAAGCCTGAGCCCAGGCTCTGCCCCCTCTCCTTGCCTTCCACAAGGTTCTTTCCCTGCTAACCTCATATCTGGGCCTGTGCGGACCTGTTGTCTCTTCCCCGGGGTCCTGCTGCACTCCTCTCTCAGCAGTCACCCCACTATTATAACCATCTGACCCATCTCCCTCCCCTGACCGATAGCAAGGCCTTTGAAGGCAGAGGCTGGGGTCTGTTCCTGCATCTGTTTCCGCCAGGGCTTGGAATAGCTCCTTGCTGACACAAAGTGTTGCATACATGTGTGGGAGTGACTTGAAATCAGCCCAGAATCAATTGAGTCACAGGCAATCTTCAATTCATTTCAGAGTAATTGGTCTGCTTTTCTTCCCACTTAAGACAAATTTTGATCAGAAAAATGGAACAGTAGATTTCCCCCAGAACAGTCTGTCAGGTGAAATCTCTACCAGCTGAGGTTTTGGTAGCTGTCTTGGCTGTGTTGGTGCACAGATGTGGCCCATGGAGAACGTAGGCTTTCGGCTGCCTTGGTGCTAGCTAGCCCTGTGATTTATAGAAACTTAGAAAACTTTCAGTGAGTTTGGATCCTATAATCAATCAGGAAGGGAGCAGAAAGATCTTAACTCCTTCATACATTGCCTGTTCCCAGCCAGTCAGTTCATTCAGTTAGCCAGTTGTTATGCAGAACTGGGCTACACGGTTACCTTCTTGCTGTAGCTTCTCAGTTTATAGTGACTTTCAGAGGCTCGAAGTGCAGAGTGTTACTGTTCTGTGCTGAGTAAACTTTAATCAGTATTTTCCTCATTAGCCTACAGCAGCATATAATCTTATGGTTCGTACAATTCATTTTATCTTTTGAAATTTAATAAGACACAAGTTGGATGGTCATTAAGGGTCTCCTGTTGTACACGCAAGAGCTAGAAACAAACACGGCCAAAATTAACTGTGGTTCATTATGTTCTGCAAGAAAAGTTTTATCCTTTCCAGTCCTCATAGCCAAGGCCACAAAGTCAAAGCCTGGAGAGAACAGTTTCTACTTCCTTTGCTTTCCTCTATCCATTTGACAGAAGTAAGGTGATAGTTAAATAATAAGTCAGTTAATTTGGTCATCCTAGAGGCTAGACTGCGTCTTACGTATTTCGGACATGTAGTCAGGAGAGACCAATCCTTGGAGAAAGACATCAGGTTTGAGAGAGTGGCAGGTCAGCAAAAAAAAAAAAAAAAAGGAAAACCCTCCACCAGATGGATTGACACGGTGTCTGCAACAATGGGCTTAAACATAAATAAGATCGTGTGCCTGGTACAGAATAGGGAAGTGTTTCAATCTGCTGTACATAGGGTTGCTGTGAGTCAGACTCGACTGAGTAGCACCTAACAACAACAACAGAGGCTGATTTGGATCACCACACTGCATCCTAGAGGACTCCGGTCACACATTCTTTCATTAAGCCAGCATTTATTGATGAGCCCACACCTGTTCTTGTGGTGGGTGCTGGCACCCAAAGATGACAGGAAAGAAAAATGGTTTCTGCCCTTTGGGAACTCACAGTTTACATATACAGAAAATGATGATAAACTGGCCCCTCAGTGCTGGTCTGTAATTTGATGATGCCTGGGGTGTGGTATGGTTGGGGAGGCAAACTGGACTGGGCAGGCTTTGCAAGAAGGTCAAACCCTCCCCACTCATTAGCCTTTGGCCTTGGTATAGAAGGATGTCAGCCCCACTCCCACTCCCATGTCCAACAGACATGGCCCCCACTCCCAGCAGGAGGTATCAGGACAGTACTTTGGGGGGGAAGAGTATGCTTATTCTTAGGAAACGTTCTCGGTCAATCTAGATTCTCAAATTCCTGTCTGCATTACCAGAGTAAAGGTTTGAGCTGGGAAATCATCTGGAACACTGTCTTATTAGTGGTGCTTTAATCAGAAAAATATACCACAAAGTAGAGCCCAATACGTAGCTAATAGTCCAGCAGTCCCCAACCTTTTTGGCACTGGGACTAGTTTTGCAGAAGACAAGTTTTCCACAGCCTGAGGGAAGGTGTGGGTTTAGGATGATTCAAAGGATGAGGAGTGGCTGTAAATACAGATGAAGCTTCACTGGCTCACCTGTTGCTTACCTCCTGCTATACAGCCCAGTTCCTAACAATTCTTGCAATATTCAACAACCGTCCTATTCCCCAAAACCACCCACAAATATAAAATTTCATCAGGCTTTTTCCTGCTCATCCTACTAGAATTGCATCTCTTTGTTCTGTGTGTGGACATACCAACAGCACTGTCACCCAAGAGCAGGGGAAACCTTTAGCCTTCTCTCCAAGCAACAGAGAGAGCAATCCCTTTTCTATGCCTGAAAAATGCTCTGAGTAGGAATACAGTGAGGGAAGGAATCACACTGAAGTTCATTTTAGAATCTTATCCCTAGAGTCAACCTTACAGATAACAAAATTTTCCATTCCCCAGGCTCTCAGTTCAATGATCAGCCATAGCACAAATGTGGAAAAATGTCAACAGTGGCCTCTACTGTCCAGACATAGTATTGTCACCTTCTTAAATCTTGTCTAGATATTTTCATATCTGTTTGTTCATCTGTTCACTCATTTGTTCAGTAATTTTCAGCGAGCATCTGTTGAACATTTACTATGTATAAGGCTGAGATAATGTGATCCAAAGGATATAGGAGGCTTGCCCCATTCTCCTTTTCTAACTCCAAATTCCCTCTCATTGGTCCAGGCACCACACTGGAAATTTGCAAGTTTCTTTTTACTCTTTGGTGTTAAGGCATGGTCGTCTACTGTGACAATACAGAGGGTTTTCAGTTTAAGGTCACAGATTACTCCTTCATAGGTATTCATACTGTAGCAGAAGTTGATTTATCGTATCCAAAAGAAATGTCCTTAGGGTGAATAAATCACGAACTCTGTAAGTTTGGATTAAAACAAGGATAAGAAATGGTCTAAGATGTGTTTTCCCAGAACATGAAGTAGTAGAATGGGACTCAAAGAGATAGAAAAAAAGAATTTAGAACATTAGGTATCCAAAGAAGAGAGGGTCGGAGAAAAAGGAAATGTAGTAGTGGGTAAGGAGATATGTTCTGAATTCAAATTCAGCCTCTTTCAGTTACTAGCATTTGACTTCAGGTGAGATTTTTCTTTTAATTTATTTTTTTTTCTTTTTAACTAACATGTAATAATTGCATGAGGCTGGGATTTAGCTCAGTTGGTAGAGCACTGCTCTGCAGTTTCTGAGGCCCCAAGTTCGATTCCCAGCACCACAAAAATGGGAAAAGGACTTGGCAATCCATTCCCAAGGCAGTCCGGAAACAATCAGCCATTGAAAACCCAATAAGGGTCGCTATGAGTTGGATATGATCTGACAGCACCTAACAACAACAATAATTGTACGTTTATGAGGTACACACTATATATATATGAGCTGAGTTTTAGCTCAGTTGGTAGACCGCTGCTCTGCATTCTCTGAGGACCTGAGTTTAATCCCCTGCACCACAAAAACATTAATCCCTCTAAGGGTGCTGCCCCTTTGACTTAATTATATTCCGATAGGCCCACAGCATAAAGATATGCTACCTCACTGTGAACCTTTGAGGTAAAGACTCAAATCACATCCAAACAGAAAGACATCATGAGATCCTTAGAAACCCACCTTCTGGATTCTTCCTCTGTGAGTCATTCAGCAATGGAAGCCTACACAGTGTTGCCATTTTAGCTTGGTGTCAAGGACAGTATGGTGCAGGGGGCAGGGGCTGGTACAAATACCAACCTCAAGAACTCTGGCTGCCAGGAAAACTCACGTGCAATAGAAGCTGATGGGCTCATGGAGAATTTAGAGAGTTTAGGGGGCTGAGTTCCAGGCATAAATTCACCAGGATTAAGATCTCTAGGGAGGAGAGGAAGATGAGATCTACTCAGCCCACTTAAAGAGACTCAGCATCTTAAGATAGAGAGATTGAGCAGTGTGCGCCCTCGGATCCCAGAGACTCAGGAGGAGGAGACAAGAGGATCATCATAGGTTCAAGGCCAGAGGCAGTGTTCGCAACTTAGCAAGACCCTATCTCAAGATAAAAAACAAAAAAGTGGTAGAGCACTGGCATAGTATGCAGGAAGCCCTGGGTTCAACTCTCCAGGACTGCTAAATAAATATGTAAATAAATAAGTGAATAAATAAATCAAAAGGAGAGATTGAAACAAGTCAGGCTCCATCTCGGGATCCTACCTCCTGGGTGAGGGAACCTCTATATGAGGTGGTTCTGGGAGGGATCAGTCCTACCTCTTGAACCCCAGTCTAAAAGGTAATTGAATGTTTATGAAGTACATAATTAGACAGAACAATTGAAGCACAAAGAGCTTCAGTGATTTGCCCAAGGCCAGACCATGAACGAGCATTTGGACCAGATCCCGTTTCTTCTTTCTGTTGCACTCTGCTTTCTTTATAAATCCATTCACCTGAGTCTTGCCTTGCTCCCTTCCCCCTGATTCCTCTTTCTCTCTTCCTTTCGTACTAAAGCTGTTCCATCTGGACAATATGTGCACACGTATTGAAATTTGGTCCAAGTTTTCTCACCCAAACACTGCGTAGGACTGTGTATAGAAATTAAATTGGGAGCTTCTAATTACCCACCATAAGGAGAAATGCCAAAGGAATGAAAAAACCCAGAAAGCCATTACATGTAACCCCACTGGCTTATTTTTAGTTTGCAAATGAAATTTGTGCCCGTCTACCTGCAGCACCCTTAATTTCTCTATTGTTCTTTGGTATCATAAATACTCAAGTGAATTTGCATTCCTTGAGCACAGGGCAAGTGACAGCACAGGCAGCCAGCCACCCAGATGCATGCTGGGTGGCAGAGGAAGCCAACTTCTCTGCCCACATCCACATTCAAATGGCCTATCCCCACCACTGGGGATGATAAATAAAAAGGCAGAAGGACTTTGCAGGAGAGAGCAAAACACTCAGGAAGATGGAGGAGAGAGGAAACTTTCAAAAAGTCCCTCCAATCCTGTACTTGGCTAAGAACTAATATTTCCCTTTCTATCTTCAGATCCTCTGTCTAAGCCCAGCTGGTCTTCCCGGTCCCCAAACCATCTTCTATTGAATGGTTTCCAGGGCGCTCGGCTTGTTCATTTTCATTAGATGGTGCACTCCTCCAAGCAGGGCACTTCCAGGTCCCCATGCACTGGCAAAGCACTAGGTATGCCTGGCCCTTAACAAACAGTACAAATGGCAAGAAATTGACCGATGCCTGAGATAAGCAGTTAATACAAAATACACATGTAGATGGCATCGTAATGAGAGGGAAAAGCACAAGTCTCCACGTGGGGTTGTAGACAGCGAGCTCTTCCAAAAGATAAATGTTACAGCCCAGAAAATTTCACCAGCAAAAATATTCTGAGCAGGTTCCTCCAAGTATGCGTGCAACATATGAAAATGGCATATCTCCTCTTACGCAGGAGCTAGGGAAGAAAATGTTATTAGTGGGAATGACATATGTGAGTTTCACTGTGAATAAATACACAGTGTCTATATATATTATATGCATAATAATAACACCTCAAATCTATACATGCTTTTCTTCTCAGGAACTAAAAATGATCCATGGTTATTATTATCTCATTTTTCTTCACAGATTTTTTTTACTTATATTTTGCTAGTGTATTACCAAAATATAGAAACATTTAAAAGCCATTATTTTAGCTCTTCTTTCCCATGCAGTGCTACCTTTCCATTATACTCTCCTTAAGATGTAGTTAGGGGAAGGAACTGTAATTCTATTACAGGATCCTACAATTTATTCGTAGGCCTAGAGACAAGATGCCTCGCTGGTGCTGTTATAGTTATGAGTCTCCTGCCCCCATGCCCATACTGAGCTTCCAAAGTTCAGACTCCTTTTGGGGCTACCCTGTAGGGTTTGGGTAATATGTCAAGTAATATGTTTTTATTACCTTACAGAGGACATGTTGGACATAAGGCTGTTACTACCTGACAATGCTTTTGCAAAAATCAGTTAACAGAAAACTTAATGTGCTTTCCAGTAAGCCTGGAAGGAACTGTTGAGAGGAGGCTACTGGGTTGTTTTTGACAGGAGGTATGGCTTTGGAAGGATGGGGAGCAGGCGCAGATAGCTCCAAAGAACTAAACCCCAGAAGGCACCATGTGGAGGCAGGCTCAGGAGGTCCCTAAGCAGCCAGAGGACACTGGGAATTGTGATGACGTTCTCAAAGGAGTGAGGCATCAAGACAGGGAAGTGGGGTGAGGAGCGCGGAAGCCACCTATAGAGTTGATCCTCCCAAAACCAAAACAGAAATGTGGAACGTGTTCTGAGTTAGAAAACTACTTTGCTGCACATTTACTTAGCCTTCCTGGCAATGCTGTAAGCTAGACTTCAGGAAACCCATTTCACTGATGTGCAAACTGATGCTCAGGGGGACTGTGGTCTTCCTAAGATCACCCTATCTTGTGATTGTGGCACACACCAGGCTGTGCTAGACACTAGGAGAAAGTTATATGGTCATCAAGGACTCGCACCTGTTGTTCCCAATGCCCAGAGATGGAGTTGAGCAAGAACAAAAGGGCAGGTCACCAAGCACAGGTGTGCTGAAGAATTTCTGGCCATTGGGCAGCTGACAACCAGCACAACATTCCCTTGATTCTCCCATTTGGGCTCCATTTGATCCTCCAGCCAGGCTCTCTTTTACAACTGTAGACATCTTTACGCCATTGACTTTAATATTCCCCTTTTTACTGCAGAGATAGCTTTCTCTTTAAAATATCATTTTATTATAGGACCATTGAAGTTTAGAGGGCAGCCAGAAGCTCTGGAAGAACTGCCAGTTTTAGATGATTTCAAAGTCCTCATTATTTCTTGGCTTCTCCTTATATTTGCTGATTAATAATAAATAAGTTGGGTAGGAACCAGTCTCCTTTTCCCATCCTGGCTAGGAGCAGAAATACTTGGGGCTCTGAATTCTATCTGAAGAGTAAATAGGGAGGCCTTCCTGAAGAAAGCAATCTGGATTTTGAAAGATGAACAGGAATTCACCAGGTGACAAAAGGAAGGAAAATAGTGTGCCAGGGCTCCATAAGCCTGGGGCATGGGAAGTGCAAAGGCTCAGAGGCAGTGTCTGCAAGTGCATCTCCTGAGAACTATAAGCATTTTGCATTTGTGTAGCAGAAACTTCAAGCAGTAGGGGAAAGCCAGAAAAGGACACTGAGGATCAGACTTTCAAGGACCTTTTTGTGCCAAAGATCTTCATTGCATCCTTTTCACTCCAGAAGAGCTAGTAGGTCCTGCTACACTTACCATATCACTTCCTGAAATGTCTTAACCAACTCAGGAACCCTGCTGCATGAGCTCCCAAAACCCTTAAGTGATGGAGATAATAAGCAGAAACATGCTGTGATCCTTAAATTTTTACTTTGGCAGAAAGATGGAAGATCAATTGGTGGGGTGTGATGCTAGGGGCATGAACACCCCTGGGAGATATTGGGAAGATATTGGGAGATATTGGGAAGAGTCTATGTGAGTCTATGAGAGCTGCTTAGTAAAGCAGGGCCAAGGAATGGAGGGAAGGGAGGAGCCAGGGGACGCTATGGTAGTAAGTGAAACCTGGGTGATGAAGAGTTCCCTTGGCACCCTCGATACTTCAGGGGCATCCTGTCCTGCTATTATATGACCAGCAACACAATGGATGTCCCCACCTCAGCCCTCAACCCTCAGTCACTCATTCACTTAACAAATACAGGTTGCTCCAATGGGCCAGGCAGTGCTCTGTGTACTTAGAGAACATAACTAATTTAATCCTCACAGTGGTCATGAGATAGGTACTACTGTTCCTCTCACTTCACAGATGAAAAATCTGAAGCACAGAGAGGCCAATAGATGTTAGGTGGCAGAGCGAGGGTTGCAGTGTCTGGGCATCTAGCGGCTATGCTATGGTGCCTCTCGGCTCATGTAGTCATTCAATAAACATTCCCCAAGTACCTCTCCTCTCAGCTGTGCAACACTTGCCTCTGGTCATAAGCATGATCACTTCACACAGCCTGTTCTCAGGGTATTCTTTCTTACCAGTGGCAGCATTTGGGGCATCCAAATGTACAACTCACCTCCACAACCACTGTCCTTATTCTCTACCTTCTAGAAGTTTCCAGACATCCTCACTGATCTCACTCCATAGCATACTTGGCTATGGACTGCTCTTTTATGCCATTAGATGGCTTTCATCTCTCAAAGAGTGACCTCAGCCCATTGCTCCAATCGCAAGTTGTATACTTTGTGTTAATTTGCTAGGGCTGCCATTACAAATTACTATAGACTGGGTGGCTTCAACAACAGAGGTTGGAAGTCCAAGATCAAGGTGCCAAGATCAGGCTGTTTCCTGGGAGGCTTCTCTCCTGGCTTGCAGATGGCTGGCCTCTTGCTGTGTCTTCACATGGGTGTCTCTCTCTCTCTGCACATGCACCCCTGGCATGGTGTGACCATATGTCTCCATCTCCTCCTCTTAGAAGGCTGCCAGTCAAGTGGTACTAGAACCCACCTGTTGTTGCTGTTAGGTGCCATTGAGTCACTATCCCACGCATAGCAACCCTATGTAAAACAGGTAAAACACTATTGTCGTGCTTCTCTGCTATTCACAGGGTTTACAATGGCTGATTTTTTTTTGGGGGGGGGATGGGAGTGGGCTGCCAGGTCCTTCTCCCAAGCCTACAGCACCTGGTGTTCTCAGGAAGTTTCCCATCTAAGGACTAACCAGGTCCTACCCTGCTTAGGTTTCGAGATCTGACTGGATCAGATGCCACGGTGGTAAGCCTGCAGGCTGACCCACCCTAGCTGCTTCATTTTAACTTAATCACCTCTTTATGGCCTTATATCCAAATATGGTTACATTCAGAGATCCTGGGAGTTAGGTATTGAACACATAAATTTGGAGGAAGACACAATTCAGTCCACCACAGGTCTGTTTTCCCATCATCGCCACCTACCTGGCTCATAGTACAACTTTCTCAAAAAAAACCACAGCTCTGAAAAGACCTCATATTATGAAAACATGGTAAAGCAGACTGAAATATGCCCACAAGCAACAAGGACCTTTCCAAAAATAGGGAACTTTTGTGTGTGTGTGTGAGTCCCAAAATGACATCCCCCTGCCTCCCTTGCACAGGAAGTCTTGTACTCTGGCATCTCAAGGGGAGGCCATAGTGATTAAAAGTATGCAGGCTAGCCATGGATCTCCTCATTTCAATGCACTTCATTAAAACCAGCATTTTTATTACAAAGCCCTGCCAAAGTGAATATTAGACAGAAAAGCATGTTAAGCTGCCATTGATCTTTTGGGGTAGATTGTACATTAAAGAGAGCACTTTTTCACTCTGTTAGCTGCTCACACATAAAAGGGAAGCAAGAATCAAAGGCGAAGTGCCTTGGCCTTATCCTTCTGATGTCACTATGGCTACCCAGTAGGGCTGGGTGGGCAGAACCAGGCAAGGGGTAGGAGCCAGGCATCTCTCTTCTCCAAGGCATTTTAGACCTTTGATCCTTAGCCACCTTCTCTGCCCACTCCACTGCCCTTTGTCCATGGCCAGTAAGTGGAGACCAATGTCCTGGGCTCCTTTTTCCAACCTGGAGCTTTCATTCCCTGGGAGAAGATCTACGTTGCTCTACCTCTTAGTAACAACAGTTCAGCCTGAAGCATCTTTGGGGATCTTCTGGGGATTAGCGTGCGTGTGCATGCATGTTTGTATTTCCGTGTGGATAAGAACGGAAATCAAAGTTTAATGGAAACAAGAGGAAAATGCATTTGGCAGCTGAGGAGAGCAGCTGTGGAAAGAAATTGGGTGTCTGAGGTTTGCTGCAGCCTGAGACAGAGCTGGGGCTTGTCTTCCGGCAGTCAGCCAGACAGTCCTCCCTACGATTCCTATCTGCAAAAGTACAACTCCAGAGGAGTGAGTGGGGATGAAGCATGAAGGGCTGATCCTGCCCCACCCATTTTTTCCAGGACCACTGCTTATTTTAAAACTATCACCTCTCCCATCTCTACTGTATTCTCTACCTCTGCTAGAAATCCTTTCAACTTTACAGCCCATCTTAACTTCTGCCTCAGTGTATCCTTCCAAGGCTAGATGTCCCCCTTGAGCAGAGAGGTGGGCTTCAGATGGACCGTAGCAGGGAACTCCAGTGTGGTTTGGACAGGTAGATGATTCATTATCAGTTAAGTCCATGATGGCAAATGTTAGCAGTCAGAGGATCAAGTACTCAAACAGAACTCAGACCACTACCTACCCCATTTTGTGAAGCTATCACCCCTTCCTGACCTAACAGTTCCTCCAATCGTTGCAAATCAACATACAGCACAAATTTTTAATATAGCAATAAGTACAAACTAATCTGACCACTAGATCTGCCAAGAGCTCCAAATAAAGATTTTTACAAGCTGCAATACAACAAATATAGAAATGGGTGGGGAAGAACAGAAATGAGTTCAGCACTCCAAAAGATCTAGTAATCAACAATTGTGACTCCTAAGGCAATTCTTTTTTGCTAATTGCAGTATATTTATTGCTCTTCTCTCTTGGCTGCCTATTTCAGAGGTGTCAAACAAGATCACTCAGCCTTCTGTTCTCACCAGTGCAGACTGGCCTTCTTTCTACCCTGTGGTGGTCCTGCCAATCTCCCATCACCACACAGAGATGCTTAAAATTCCTAGTGCATCCAATCACATCTCTCTTCATTCCACAAGCCTCTACAAACATTTAGTAGACCTAAGCTTAAGCTCTTATTCAATTATGCATTGAGTTTCCAACTTGTGCCCAGCCCTGTGCCAAGTTTTTGGCTACCAGGGATGCAGGAGAAAGCCACCAAGTGGTAGGATCCAGAAGCTAAAGGAGAAACAAGCAAATGAGCCATCACAAAGCGCATACATGCATCCTGGGTGGGAGGAGATCTGGGACTACCAAAGGAGTACCAGGAAGGCACATGTCTTCTCCTAACTTCTGTGACATCCCAGTGGGCTGATTCTCTTTTGACTCCTCCATTATACTTGCCCAGCTCTCTCTGCAAATTATCTTCCTCTGCCAGCCCTTTGTGTGTTGATGACTTCACGCCTGCTTCATCTTCTGCTTTCTTTTCTTATCACCTCTACATGTTTTCTCGGAATGATCTAGTCTATTCCACAAAATTTGACTATCACATTTACACTGCTGATTCTTAAGTCTGAGCCTCTTTCCTGAGCTCCAGACCCACAAACCAGTTGCTTATTAAAGTTCACCATGGACTCCTCTGATGCAATGTATTCAATATTGAACTCATTCTCTGTACTCCCTACCTCACCATTGTTTACTCCTCCTCGTAGTCTCTTTTCACATTGATCATACCACTATCCTGGTTAGAAATCTTCCTGTCCATCATCCCTGATGCTTCTATGCCAGCTCCATCTAGTGATTGCCATTGCATGTTTGCCCTCTGAAGAGTCTCTGTACTCACTCTTTCCACCCTGCTCACTTACCCTGCAGTAGCTGATGCCTTCACACACCATCTTGTGCTTGGACCACTGCAGTAGTCTCCAGGCTTGTCTCTGTGCTTTTAGCTTCACTATCCCTTCTCTTGGGGCTGATATTTAGCTCAGTTGGTAAAGTGCTGCCTTGCAGTCTCTGAGGTCCTGAGTTTAATTCCCAGCACCGCAAAAAATGGGAGAAGGACGTGGCAATCCACTCCTGATGCAATCCCAAAATAATCAGCCATTGAAAACCCTATATGGGTCACTATGAGTCAGACATGACTCTATAGCACCTAACAACAACAACAACAATCTCTTCTCTCAAGTCTATACACTACTCTGATACCAAAGAAATCTGTCTCAAGTCTAGAATGTGGGTCTCCCATTTTTAAGACCATGAGATTCTATTTCCTCTAGAATCATGCCTGAGCTCTTTTACCTGCCTTCCAAGTTCCCTCACAGTCTGATCTAAACCCCCTATATTTCATCATCTCCTGCTCTCCCACCTGCAGCCATAGCCCTGTGGCATCCAATCCTGTCAGATCTTGGAAGCTAAGCAGGGTCAGGCCAGGTTAGTACCTAGATGGGAGACCACCTGGGAACACCAGAGGCTGTAGGCTTGGGAGAAGGACCTGGCAACCCCCTCCAAAAAATCAATCTGCCACTGAAAACCCTATGAACAGCAAAGAAACACTGACAATAGTGTTTCCCCTGTTGTACAGAGGGTCGCTATGAGTCAGATACCGACTCGATGGCACCTAACAACAACAACAACCTGCTCTCCCAGTTACCAACCATCCCACAGTCAGCCACAAGATGCCACACAATAGTCCCCATGCCCAACATTATGGCTCCTCCACACCTTCATGTGTCTTTCCCCATCACTTGGAAACCATAATCCACCTGCCAACCTCAGCTCCCTACATACGTGTGTGTGTGTGTGTGTGTGTGTGTGTGTGTGTGTGTTTCTGGAGAATTAATCCCAGGGCACTCCACCATGGAGCCACATCTCCAATCTCTCTTCTTATTTTTTATTCTGAGATTGGGTCTTGCTAAATTCCACAGGCTGCCTCTGGCCTCGAGCTCACAATCCTCCAGCCTCCCGAGCCGCTGGGGTTACTGGGGTGTACCACTATTCCCAGCTCCACTTGCTCTTCAGGGTCCAGCTTAAAGCTCTCCTGTGCTCTGAACCTCTTCTGACCCAACCACACATCATCAATCGCCCTTTGGGTTTTGTTCTCACAGGAGTGAGCCCTCTATTACACCTTCCCACTTGGATGTCTGCCTCCTGGCAGAAAAGAGAACTCCTCAAAGGTAGAGATGGTGCCTCATGGGCTGTTGGACCCCCTAAAGCATCTCACAGAAAAGCAGGTGTGTATCTCCAATCCACCTCTCTATGTCCTCACACCTGCTGGTCATCTCCAATAGACAGCCATACAGGTCCCTCAGACTCAACCAGCCCATGGCTGAGCTTCAGCATCTTCCAAAAGCTCTGCTTCCTGAATTCTCTGAGAGGTAGATTTCTCCTGAGCTTCATGAACTGTCCTGTGATCTACTGTAAGTCTTATCTCCAGTCACTCTGCCACTAGTATCCCCAAGGCCAGCTTCCATTGCTGCCAGCTTCATGGTTGCCTTGGTGGATAACAACCCTGCACTGCTTCCCTTTAACTGCTCAAAAAAGCCCACCATCCTTATCACAAACCCTCCATGATTCCTGCTGGCCACCAAGTTGGCCTTGCCTCCCTCTGGTCCCAGATTCTGCCTCACACTCCAGCACACTAAAGCACTTACAGGTCTCAAAACACACCTGCCTGGCTCTTGACAACATGCCTTTGCTAACACAGAACCTTTATTAGAATGCCTGCTGCCTTGGCCACTTCTGCTCATCCTTTAGACTAAACGCAGGCATCTCCTCCTGGCAACTTTCTCAGATCTCTCTGTGTGTCCTCAGACTGGATTGATTCCATCTTATGTTTCCCTAAAGTCCTTTGCATGTCACTGTTGCATTTATCATAATATCCTGCACTCTTCTGGATCAGAAGCCACTTTGCACATAAGTACTCAACTAATGCTGATTAAATGAACAGCTTTTCTTAACGGAATGTCTACCTGCAAAAGAAATGAATCAATATGATTATATACCAGATGCTTTATATGCATCATCTCAATTAAGTCTCATGGGAATTCCATGGGGCAAGTATTGTTGTCCCCATCTGTATATGATTGATATGCAATAGGGATTCAAACCCACATCTACACCTCCATCACAAGCCCTTCCCTCACATCATGTTTCCCCCAGATCAAGACATCCTATGTCCCAACTTCCCCCAGATCAAGACACGCTATGTTCCTCTAGTCTTTCCTGCTACCTTGCAAACCTCCTCCTTCAGCTCTGCACATCTGCAGGTGTGGGGCTGAGTACACACTTCCTCTGCTGCCATATCACATTGCTAACTTCTATCTAATTTGCCGTTCCCTCTCTTCCTAAGGAGACATTCGTATTAGCACTTTAAAGGCAAGCGTCTCTCTATGAAGCAGGCACAGATACATTTTTCACCGGCATTCACATTATAGGAAATGCAGTGCTTTATATATTAATGAGTAATTTTCTGTGCCTGATGCAGTTCAAAATTTAATAAGTGCTGTTTAAGCCTAGTTCTTCCACCAGGAGGTCAGAGAGCAGCCTTGTGGGAGTGGAGAGAAAATTCCCATATATTTCCTTTTCCTCCTACCTCCTTCACACCCACTGTCCCCTCAGATGTCAGTGTGGTCCATGTGGCTGTCACTAGTAGTGAAGATGTCAGTTACAATTCCAAGCCCGAAGGATCAATGTGGCCTCATCTCACACCTCCAAAATTTACAATTATCCGTCTCCCTGTGTGTAAGCCCATCACACATCTCCCCAGAGAGCTGAAATCCCACTGGGGGGAGGTCGTCCCCCTCAGTTGAGCATTGTTTAGTTTTTCTGCCCTCTTTCAGAGTGCAAGTTCTCCACGAAGTCACTTCCACTTTAACTTCAGTGAGTCCATTGTTCTATTTGGCAAGCAAAGTCAACTTGCGGTTGCACTTGGGTTTAAAGGGGTTAAGGAAAATGAAGGAGCAGAAAGCAAACTGTTCTGTCTTTATCACTCATCTAAGGTTGACCCTTGCTGGTGGGGTTGGGGACAGGTGCAGGGAACAGGGAGCAGGAGGTTGTCTCTTGGTCCCACATGGGAAGAGAGTGGACATCATCACCCTTGGCAGACCACATTTGCCCAGCTCTGATTGCAAGACTCCTAGACACTGAAGAATAAGAGTCTAGGTCTGCTCTCTGCAAGGAATAATAATTCAGTAAAATCTCAATTAAAACCAACTCATAAATCACATTTAATATTGCCCTGATAGGTCGAATCTAATATGCCAGGCCTATGAATCATTTGCCAGACCCCTGAATCTCAGACTCCCTCTCCTGAGGATTCGGGGCTGAGGAAGCCCTAATTTCTCCCAATTCTGCTACTATTTAATTAGACCCCAGAAAGCAAGGTCCAGGGAGGTTTGGGACCATGTAATTTCCCAGATGTAGAGCTTGGCAGCATGGGCACTACTGGGAACCCAACAGGAGAAGGGAGCCCAGATTCCTGAACAGGCCAGCTTGTCTGCGGGTGTGGAACGTGCCCAATGTGGGTGGGGTGGAGACAACATGTAGACACAGTCCCAAGAACTACAAGTATAATCTGCAGGTTAAACAAGTTGCCCAAAGAGTCAGATAATGGCAAGTGGTCCTTCTGATGAGCAGTGGGCATCAGGGACCTAGGGGAAGGAACAAGGTTAGCTGACCTAAGAAGATCAGTTATATAGAGTCTCATGCAGACAGATTATAGACACTCTGGCCACCCCAAGGTGGAGGGCAGGATTTAGTAAACTGGCCAGGAATTGAGATTAGGAGAGGTGCTGGGTCCAAGACTGGGAGACCAGGGCAACACATAGAGAGCAGCTGGGGAGAAGAAAGGACAGCAGGGTTGCCTACTTGAACCAGCAGCCAAGTGACCAAATGGGGAAAGTGAGCTCTACCAATCTAGAATTAGGGGTGGGGAGCCTTCCCCAAAAGGGCTCAGAACAGCGAGAGCTAAGTCAGTGTCCATCAGAAAAGCTGAGCCTGAAGAAAGACTAGAAGACAAAGTTTAAAGCCAGACACTGGTATTTGATTCCCAGCTGCATGATCCTGAGCCAGGTGTATCTCCTCTCTGAGCCTCAATTTCCCTACCTATAAAGCTGTTATTGTTATTAGGTGTCATTGAGTCATGTCCTACTCATGGCAACCCTCGTAAGATTTTCCATGCCTGATTGGTTTGAGGATCAGGATTGCTTTGGGAGTGCATTGCCACGTCCTTCTCCCATACCTATAAAATGGGGTTCATAAAACTTAAATAACCAGGATTGTTTTGAGGATTAAAGGAAAGGCCTAGAATAGTATCCAGTGTCATACCTACATGAGGTAAGGAGGGTCTGAGTTGATGAAAGATCTGGTACAATAGTAGAAAAAACACTTCTGCCCAGCAAGTTCAAAACACGAGGGGCAAAATTGTGATCAAGTTTGCAAAGCCAGGGTGCCAGTTGGTAAAGCATGGCTGGGGTATGAAAATGTGAAGCCCAAAAGAGGGCTATTTTAAGCTATCCCATACCACCTGGAGTACCCACAATGGTTATATTAATAAGCAGGTGCTTATGAAGAGAGGGGGGAATGGACCAGAGGTATGGGGTGTAGGGAGACTGTCATGCTGGTTGTGCAGGGGATGGGGGACAGTACTGGCTCCAGAGTTTAGCCTGGGCAACCTTGGTGAGATTATACCAGGGTGAGGGTGAGGTGGAGCTCTGGGATACTTGTTCACTCTCGCCATCCCTTCCCCTTTCTTTTCCTCCTACTTTGTTCCCATATTTATTTCTGGGTCCCCTACCATGTGCCAGGCATTTGAGGCCTGATCCTAGGCACCCAGATAGAGCTGGACTTGCAGGGATGCAGAGACTGGGAAATAGGCCTCCCAACTCCAAGGGAGAAGCAAGCTCCTTCTCACTTTTGAAAGACTCATTAAAAAATCAGCTACAAACACTCAGCTGCCTTATGACCAATATACTTCACAATCTACGTAAGCATTTGCCATCAAGTCTCATTTTGTGCTGCTGACTGGTACAATGCATTAGCTGGCACTTACCAAGCACATACCATGTGCTGGGCACTGGGGAAAAAGTTGACAAGCATTGTTGATTTCAACTCTCAGTAGTACCATTCAGTAGCAACACTCTCCCTGTTTTGTAGATGGGGAAATTGAGGCTAAAAGAAGTGAAGGGACTTGCCCAAGATCTTACCATGAGTAAGTAGTGGATCTGGGGTTTCAGTCAATAGCAGCCAAGGTTTGAGCAGCTATGTGTTATCAGACATCTGCCTAGGGGCTGTGGGGCTCCTGCTTCTTCCTCCATGATGCCCATGGGCACTTACAGAACTTTGGCACATAGGCCTAGAGAATTTGGTGTCTCTCCTTCCAGTCTGTGAAAACACTGGAACACATCACTGCCTGGCCGGAGTGGCTTTCCAGGTCTGCCCAGACTCAGAGCTCACATAGGTTAACTCAGGGAGGGTGATGCCTGTTGAGGCCAAAATCCCTTCCCACCTCCCCTGCAAGAGAAGTGAAGCCCTCAGGAGGCAGAGCCCACCCTCCTGAAGCAAACTGGTGGCTGGATTTCTCAAGCCTTACTTACATCTGAATAATTATCTTCATTTTCAGTGCCCTTTCTGTGGCACCAGAATGGGAAAAATAAATAAATAAAGCAAGCCAACTGAAAGCAGAGAAGACAATGAACAACAAATGTTTTCCATTATAATGAGCATTTTCTGGCTATTGCTAATGCAATATTGAGGTCCTGCAAGGTCCTGGAAGGGCTGCTTTTCTGCTCCAGAAAATGACCTCAGCACATATGGACAGTACTTCACTTATTTTCTTTCCATGCATCACATTTGCTCAGCCCTTTACTAAAGAATGGTCCGAGGCACAATCTAGCAACTGCCCAGGTGCTGGAGTGCCTGTGCTCTAGGTGAAATGATCTGTCCCAGTGACTCCTGATCTTCTCTCTGCTAAACTCTGCTTCTCTACTTCTAGTCCCTTTGGTCAATGTCTCCTCTTCCTTAGAGCTGGCAGTATCTTCTAGCTTTGTACCACCCCCGGTCTTTATTAATGGGCTTCTTGCCCTTCTTCAAGATTCTTCACATCTTACTCGGCCCTCCAATTCTGGATATTGGGCTTCTGTAGCCTTGAGACTTCTAGAACAAAGGTTCACTCACATCTATTTAACTGGGTGGGCAGAATAGATGTGCTCCTCATTCAGAAGTGCTGAGTGCAATGCAATTGGGGTTTGTTCTAGTCTTAAACAATACTTTTCCTTGATTATTCACCTTTGAATTCAAGGCTTTCTGTTAAGTGTTGGGTAGAAAGGATTTTTTTGATTTACATTTTGTGAGAGAAATGATTAGTCATGTGAGAATTAAGGAAGAAATTACTCAGAATTAATCACCTAATGTGACTAAGTACATATTTTTCTTGATAGCACATTGGTGGTTCAGATTCAAGAACTTTGAGACAGGTCAGATCAGAGAGGAAGAAAGCATCCCTGCATGGCACCCCTCTGTTTTACACACTCCTGGCCATATTACCAACTTCACCAAAAATCCTATGTTCTGTGATTACCTAGCAACTTTCCCTCATTTTTTCTTTGCAGCAGAATCTCAGTTTGGTTCAACTATCTAATGGCAGTTTAGGAAGAGACTGGGTCCTACTACATCCCCTACAGGGAAGGGAGAAACATTGATCAACCCAGGCCAATGATTCTCCCTTGAAAGTAATTGTCATAGGAATGGGCACATGGCACAATTCTGGAGGGAGTAGTCTCACTTTAAAAGGGAGTAAAAAAGAAAGAAGGGAAAGTCTCTCTTACCCCATTTGCAAACTTTGACATTACTAGGTAAGTGGATGGGCTGGGGTTTAACTCAGTTGGTACAGTGCTGCTATGCACTCTCTGAGGACCCAGGTTCGATCCCCAACACTGCAAAAATGGGAGATGGACCTGGCAATCCACTCCCAAAGCAATCACGAAACAATAGCCATTGAAAACCCTATGAGGGCTGCTATGAGTTGGACAGCACCTAAACAAGTAATGACTACAGGTGTGGCAACTATTTGGGGAACAAGAGGAATCTAGCTTGAGAACAAAAATCAACATAATGACAAGGTCAGTACAAGAAGATGGAAATAACTTCACTCCTTGAGGACACATTGAATGGCTAAGTAAACTGTCTTTGTCCATGCTTTGGCTTTTCCCCAACAAGTTTATTGAAAGGATAAGTAGAAAAAAAAAAAACTGTGAGGATGCTGGCAAAAGGACCCTTCACAGACCTTATGAATTAAATTGGAAAGGGGCTGCAGTCTCTGGAAAACTGGGAGGAGTCAGATGCTTCTGTTGGAATCTTAAAGTAGGTGGAGGAAGTAAACCTAATGGGGCCTGACAAGGTCACCTGCTGTCTCTGGGACTCTGGCATTGGACTCCAGGCTCTCTGCAGGTAAAAATAGATACAGAATCTTTTAAGGCCAACCTTATCCAGTGCAATTCAGAGAAAACTGCCCTTCTGCTCTGGCTCTTGACTTTTGGAAACAACTCAATTATATATCCTAAGGAAACAATTTCTATTATGTAACCTGGCTGGCCTGATACTCATTGTGTAGACCAGGCTGACCTTGAACTTGCGGTGCTCCTCGTGCCTCTACCGCCAGAGTGCTGGGATTACAGGTGTGCGCCACTGCAACCAGATCAGAAACAGCTCCTAAAACACAGTCTATAACTACATCAAAAAGAATAAAAATCCATCTTGTTGACAGAGAAATTATTAACCAAAACAAATAAAAAAAGAAGAACCCACAAACCGCACAAAAACTTCCATGGCAGCTCCTGCAGGCTTCCGCCCTTCCCCACAGCACTTCTGACTCCTGCTCCCCATCTTGGATTCTGATGGGATGTTCTTACCATCGGTAGGGGTGATGTGATTTGCAAATCATCAAACTTACCTTGTCAGTACAAATTAACTAGGTTTTAAGGCAGCAAGGACATTCCCCCATTTAATTGTCATTATGACATAGAGCCTGTCGTGTCTGATCCTATCAGATCTCAGAAGCTAAGCAGGGTTGGGCCTGGTTAGTACTTGGATGGGAGACCACCTGGGAACACCAGGTGCTGTAGGCTTGGGAGAGGGACCCAGCAACCCACTCCCAAAAAACAATCCACCATTGAAAACCCCATGAATATCAGAGAAGCACTGACAACAGTGTTTCACCTGTTGTACATAGGGTCACTATGAGTTGGACACCGACTCGACAGCACCTAACAACAACATGACTCCAGAACTTGTTCCCACTGAACCCAAATATTGAGACTACTTGTTCTACTGCAGAATCCAAACACATAAAACTAGTAGAATCAGTTCTCAGAGTGTTGGCTGCTGCAAATAAGCAACTCGGAAGAAGTCCTATGTATATTATTAAATTGCACATAATGATGGCATGTGTCTAGAAACCAGCTTTCACAGATGAATACATCTTGATCTCTCAGGCTGTGACAGCTTGTTTGAACCAAGGGGCACGCTTTGATTTTTCTGCTTCCCCATTCTCCAACGTTTACAGTGTGCACACAGCACACGAGGGGACTCAGCCCTTGTCCCAGCTCAGTCTCACAGTTTCCTCCCTTGTTTATGTTGCTTCTGCATTTTCTTTAGTTGTTGCTGTTGTTAGGTGCTGTTGAGTTGGTGTCTGACTCATAGCAACCCTATGTACAACAGGCGAAACACTATTGTCAGTGCTTCTCTGCTATTCATAGGGTTTTCAATGGCATTTTCTTCAGAGTCAGCATCAAAGCAGGCCTATCTTGTCAAAGATCCTCCCCTATACCAAGTTAAGAACTGATTCTCCCATATGACCTGATTAACCCCTGCAACCTGATGTACATAACTTAGTAGATCCATAAAGGACCAGAAGTCTCGTTTTATAGGAAAAAAATGACAAAAGCAGCTGGACATTCTGTGCATGCCTGTTCTCTGTCAGGTCCTGAGCTGGGTGATTTCAAATAAGATCTCATATGATTCTCAGAACAACTCTACACTGTAGGTATACTGACCCATTATTCAGACCTAGAAATGAGGCTCTCAGAGCCATGAAAGTAGCTTGTCAATATCATACTTTGATTAACATGATAGGGTCTAGGGTCAAACAGCTGTTCACCTAATCCCAAGTCCTCACTCTGCCTAGAACACTCCCTGCAAAGGATTAGAGAAGGAAACTCAAAGGCAAGGATGCAGAAAAGGTCCAAGGAATGAGGGAGAAAAATGGCAAAATAACTGGCAGAAGTAAGAGACTATCAGAGGGAGACTGTTAAAAATTTGTAGGGGTAGAAGGGAAGTCTCATTGAAAAGAAAACCAAAAATTGACAGAAAAGAAGATTATGAGCATAGGCTGTAAATACCCCAAAATATGAAAAAGTCAGATTTCCCAAGGGCTGTTGCAGAAAGAAATCAAGCAAATGATGGGAATACAGAGGGGAGTGGGGAGGAAAATATGATAGATGTAGAAAATTTGTTCTCTGCTATTTCATGGAAAGTTCTTTGTAGGTTATTTGAGTGGCGAATGAGGAAGAGAACCTCTGATAAAACCATGATTCAGCTCTGACATTAAAGTTATCTAGTCTTTGGGGAAGCGAATCTAATATTTAAAATTTCAGACAGCTTCTCACCTCTCAGAGTGATTCCTTAAATCTAAAGGTGAGCCAGGGGAGGTAAAACATTTTCCTGGGAGCAAAAGTTGTACCTCCTGTGAAGTAAATTACATCTTCCCTGACACTGAGCACTATAAATCTTAGTCCCAGCAAATTGTAACCACCAACTGCTATGAACCCCAAGGAGAGGTCAGTGGCTCAAAGAGGCCCTGGATCATGATTCTCCAAAATTGCAGACCCCTGCAGTGTGGAAATCATTTCCTGGGACTCCCTGCTTGCTCCTTCCATCCATCTGGGACCCCGGAGACAGTGATTCTGGAAGCTTTGAGTGATTTTTCACTGGTGTAAAGGAAAGCACACTCAATAGCAGGACCCCTTATGCCATGCCTGCTCCTTTGGCTTCAGCCATGTGAGTGTGCATCCACGTGCATGTATAGATGTGCGTACATACTCATGCTGCTGCAGGTGTGGGTGTTGTGTGTGTGCATGTTTGTACCCACACTGAGGTGCACGTGCATGTATATGGATACAAATGTGCACTCATCCATGTGAGTGGGTGCATGTAGGGGTACCCATAGATGTGCATGCTGTGTATACCTGTGTGTGCACTTTGCCCCCTATTCACATAGCAATAAGGTCTTTGTAGAAGTGGCTCGGGAGTGGCAATCCTGAGTAGCACATACACCGAGCTTAGAGTCATAAATCCTAACTGGAGCCTCCTTTGAGTAAACTCTTCCTCTTACCACCACGGACAAGTGATGAAGCCTTCCAAACCTCAGTTTCCACATCTACCCAATGGAGTAACGATTCCTGCCCCATGACAGTGAAGATGTGGGCCCTCAGGGCTTTACAGGCAAAATGGGAAGTGATAGATGGTGATAGGTGGTGATCACATTACCAATATTCCCGCATGAACCCAGTGTTTTTCTGCTTGAAACCCAAGGGCTGACTGGAGGGAGAACTATAGAGAATCAGAAAAGCTTTCCAATATCCGGGGGCCTCTTCTTTCGTGGTGGGAGCAAAGGCAGTCCCACAGCCTTTGGGGAAGACCCCCCAGGAAAGCCCGGGTGCTTATCTCTGAATACCTTCCAGAATCTGGTGGGTCTACTGGGCTGGCTTTGATGTTAAAAGGAAAGAAGCTACTGGAAGATGGCCAAGATCAAGACCTTCAAGATATAGGTTCCCTGCCTCTGAGACTAGTCTCTCTACCTTGGGTACATGTCATCTTGCCATCCACTCCTAGGAGCCCAGAGCAAGGCAAGTCCCCCATCCATCCCCTGTCTCCTCTGCACACCTCCATTGAAAGGCAAAAGCTCCCTGCCCCCAGCTCAAGAGAGAAGCCAGATTAACCTTTCTGAACTACAGCAAATGTTAACAGCCCGCCTCGCCTTTCATAATGCCAAGCCAGGCACCAGTCAGTCACCGTCTGTTAGAAATACAGAGAATATATGTCAAAACTCTCCCGCACATGCTGAATGGGAAAAGAGCAGCTATTTTTGCAAACTCTATATACATTATTTATCAAATGAACTCTCTGCAGCGGGAATACAATTCATTTCTGTTCTCTCCCTCTCTTCTCTCCTCTCTCTCTCTCTCTCTCTCTCTCTCTCTCTCATTCTGTCATTTCAATAGAAGATGAAAGAAACCATTTATAGAATCTTTCTGGGCATTACTCTTGGCAAGGGGTTGAAGTCAATGCTGCCTGTTGCCTGAAGGGAGTGGGAGAGAAGCAGGTCCTCCCTGCCAGCCTTGCTCAGGCTCCCTTCTTCATGGTCAGCACTCCCACTCCCTGCCTCTTGGAGCTCGAATACCTGGATCTCACTTCACCTCTCCACAAATGCTTAAGGAAGTCTTAAGGGAACCCTGGCTCAGAGCAAGGCAAATAACTTCTCGGTGCATTTTCTTTGTAACATCAAGTTCAACAAATGATCAATAGGGGCAGAAGGTGCTCTCAAGAAGTCCATTTGGGGTCAGAATCACCTCCCAATTGTCCCAATAGTCAAGAACAGAAGAAATAAATCCCTTGCTCAGTTGGGACAAGTTTTAAGTCTAAAAATGAAAGCCATTAATCTTCACAATCACATTGGCCCACAGGAGTTGTGCCTGGTGGAGGTGGTGGTAGTAACAGTGGTAGTAGCGATGTTGGCGGTAATGACAATGGGATGGTGGTGTTAGTAGTAATAGTAGGGGTGGTGATGGTGGCCATGGTGATGGAGGAGGTAACATTGGTGTCAGTTGTGTGGTGGTGGGAAGGAAATGGTTTGATGTTGCTGTTAGGGGGGTGGCAGTGTTGATTATGGTGATCACATGCCATGGGTGGTAGGGGAACGTGAGATGATATAATCTTTATATTGAAGAGAATTTTCATGAAGGACTAGAATACTTCACTTGAAGGAAATCATGTTACTCCTATTTCAAATCATATCTCCAAAGAATTTCTGCCCCATTTGTGTATCTCAGAGTAGATGTCATAAAGTGTAAGTTCCATTTCTCAGGGACCAACTGCCCACTGGTGCCCTAAGTGCTTTCTTGACTTAGGGACTTGGTGACTCAAACATCTTATTTCTGGAAAGACACATCCTGCTTGTTGTAGGCACTAGCTACAGCTGTCATCTGCCTCTGCGGCCCATGGTGATTCCTGTCCTCAAAGCCTACTCCTTGCTTACCTCACTTATTGCCTCAATTATTATTTACTTTAGCTCATAGGTGTTTGGCCACCCAACCAGATCATAAGGTCCTTGACAGCATGGTGCACGTCCTGTGTTTCACAAGTCCGATGCACTTTAAATAAATATATATTACACATCTGAATAGGTGGGGAGATGAATGGATTTAGAGGATTATCATTTTCTCCTCAAAATACATGGCATGATGGTGTCTACAGTAGTCAAGAAATTATATTGATCATAAAAGCTGCTCAGGTCTTGCAAGAAAGAAAGTAATTATAACTACTATTACTACTACTACTACTACTACTACTACTACTACTACCACTACTACTACTATAATAATAGCCAGTGTTTATTGAGTTCTATGCCAAGCTCTGTAATAAACACTTCACGTGCATTATCTTCTTTAATTTTTACAATAAGCCTATGAAGTATGTCCTAGTTTTCCATTTTTGAAATAGAAAACTTAGGATCAGAGTTCTTAAATAATTTTAATTATCAACTCATGAACAAAAGGATAGTTTTGGGTTCAGATACGATTTTGAACAATAACCCCATCCTTGTGCAGTTGCACGCCTTTTCTTAAGTCAGTTCTTATCCCTGGGCCTTAGTCTCCTCATCTGAAAAGTGGGGAAACAGCACTGAATTGTACAAAGCAGAGTTAAATAAGGAAAACCTTTCTTATACACAAATAATAATTGTAAATACAAAATGAACATAATATCATTATGAATTTTATACATATGTACTCTTATCTGTTCTCCTTGTCCAAGACAAAAATAGTCGCTCTTTTTCTTTTTCTATTCTTCTGCTTAAGGGCTCCTAGCTTTGAAGTGACAGAAACAGTTTTGACAGCAGATTACACCTCAAAGCCAATGCTCTCACACCGTCCATGCAGCCCCTCAAAATGAGCTGTTTTCCCCAAATAGAGGGAGAGCCCCACAGCAGCTCCAGAGCTTAGGGTGCCAGGTGATCACATTGATGACAAAGGCAGGCCACTCTGGACAACCAGCTCACTCGGCCACAATTCAAAGTCTTGCCCAGGTCAGCCAGGGATGCCATCAAGGTGTCTCATAGTGCCAGGAGCACCATCTATGAGGCCAGAGCCCCTCCCAACACGTCTACATGGGGCCCCAGCCTTCCTAAGTGCTGGGCAGCCCATAGGTGGTAGCTCTGGGGGTGCATTTCTTTGCTGCTGCTCTACCCAAGTGTTAAAAATTAACTCTGATGCACTGACAGGGGAAAAGTTAATAGATGTTTTATTTTTAATATATGAGGAACCTTAACAAGATTTAAGCTTAATGCCTCAGAAATGGGAAGGATTGCTGACAATTTATCTACCAGAATCTGCAGAGTTTCATGGGGAGCTAAAGACATGGAAGAAGTAGTATTCCAGCAGCTAGAGGCAGGATTGAAATGCCCCCCACAGCAACTGGGAGAAATTCCAATAGCCTGCCAGCCCGAGAAATTGACTCATAAATTGCCAAAATCCTCAGTTTCCCCTTATTACCTTGACCTCCAGTTTCCTTTACTATCCAGAACATATATTATTTCAAGTTTTTAAGGTATAATAGAGCTTGTCACTTAGAATCATAGAATTTTAGAGCTGATTTCTTCCAGCTATAATAATTTATGGTACAAAGAGATGTAGAGGGAAAGTTTATAACAGAAAATTGTGCTGAACACAGGCCATACATTTTGTTTCAGACGTGGCTCTTGGCTGTTTTCAAAAGCTACTAACTTAAAAAAAATCTCTCATGCAAAATACTCTTCAGTGCACTTAGACTCAACTGCCTGTACTGCACAATGTTAGGCTATATTTCATTAAGGAGATGTTGTTTGTTGTTAGGTGCTGTCAAGCTGGTGTCCCACTCATAGAGACCCGATGTACAACAGACAAAACACTATTGTCAGTGCTTCTCTGCTATTCATAAGGTCTTCAATGGCTGATTTTTTGGGGGGCGTGGGTTGCCAGGTCCTTCTCCCAAGCTTACAGCACCTGGTGTTCCCAGGCAATCTCCCATCCAAGTACTAACCAGGTCCAACCCTGCTTAGCTTCTGAGATCTGATGGGATCAGGAGTTACTGTGGTACGGCTGCAGGCTTATTAAGGACATAGCTAACAATGTTTATTTAGGAATTCTTTCACCAGGTATTTACTAAGCATTCACTATGTGTCAGGCACTGTTGTAGGTATTTAGGGATATAGTAGCAAATGAAACAGTCAGAAGTCCTTCCCTTTATGGAACTTGCATTCTAGTTAACAAAATAAATAGTAAGTTATATACTATATTAGAAGGTGACAAGTGCCATGAAGAAAAACAAAGCAAAGAGGAGAAAGCTATTTTGAGAATCTATTTTACACAGCAGAGCTGGAATTTCGCTCAGTTGGTAGAGAGTTGCATTGCACACTCTGAGGACCCAGGTTTGATCCCCACCACCATGAAAATGGGAGAAGGATGTGGCAGTCCACTCCTAAAGCAATCCCAAAACAACCAGCTGTTGAAAACTCTATGAGAGTGGCTATGAATCAGACTCAAATCAATGGCACCTAACAACAACAATTTTACACAAGGTGGCCAGGAAGGACCCTACAAAGAAGTAACCATTGAATGAGGGCTGTCAGGATGTGAAGGAATGATCCATAGGACTCTTCAGTGACAGAGCGCCCTATGCAGAGGGACCTGCAGCCACCCAGAAGCTGAGGCAGGAATTTGTCTGGATATTAGAGACTCCTCAGAAAAGCAACATGGCTGACTCAGGGTGAGCACAGGTATGCAAGGTGAGCACCTACAATGAAGCAAGAGGAGATGGGATCGAGGGGATCCTCCAGGCCTTAGAGCTGGCACATGCAGGGCAGCACACATCTTGATTGCCCAGGACCATCCTGGATTCAGCTTGCCTTCCTGGAAGGGTGATTAATGGTGTCCTTGCTCCCTCTCAAAGTGCCCAAGTATGGATCATAAATTATACGATCACTGCACTCGGGTCCACCTTTAAGACTATGGCCTTTGTTACTAGGAGCAAAATGGGAACCATGGGCATTGTAACACAGCGACAGGACCCCCTTCTACCCTTGGCATTCACTCTGGCTGTCCTGTTTGGAAGAGCCTGACGAGAACCCCAGGAGTGAGCAGGGAAACAATCCCAGTGAGCTTTGCCAGGCTCCAGCTGTTGCCTCTGTCGCTATCACCTCCTCACTATCACCTCCTCGCTCTCCACTTTGTCTGGGTGGTGGCATCCAAACAATTCTGCTGACCTTTCAGGGTCTGATTTACATGTCTCATCCTTCTGAAATCTTGCCTGGCACAGCCCCACCCCTCCAAATCCTCATGAAATTAAAGAGCTCCTTGACTGGTGGGGGTTTTTTTGTTGTTGTTATGTTTTGTTTTTTGTTTGTTTGCATTTTGTTTTCAAACCTATTATGATGTTTACATATTTTATTTAGTATTTATCATCATACCAACTTCTGCTAGACTGAGGATCTTTCCTTTCTCTCTCTCACTCTCTCTCTCTCTCAGTCTCTCTCCCCCTTCTCTCACTCTCTGTCTCCCTCCCTCTCTCTATCTTTTTGGTGGGGGGATACTTGGGGGTTGGACTCAGGCCTTGCACATATTTTACACATGCTCTACCACTGGGCAGCAACTTTAGCCCATTTTTTATTTTTCATTTTGAGACAAGATCTTGCTGAGTTACCCAGACTGCCTCTGGCCTCAAACTTTCGATGCTCCTGCATCTGCCTCCCAAGTCTCTGGGATTAGAGGTGTGCACCCCATGTCCCACTGAGCACCGTGCTTTTAAACAGGAAAACTCCTATTCATTTTGACCCTAACATAAGCCAAATGCTGTGGAATGGTCTTCATTTTCCATTTAAAATACACATGAATACTAAGGAACATAATATCAACCCTATTCTGATTATCAACAGAGCGTGCTTCCCCAGACTCAGTGATACACAATATTAGCTATTCCATTTGGTGCCGGTATTAAGTAGGTCAGGAGTTCAGGGGAAGCACAGCAGGCTTGGCAGGCCCCAGGTCAGCAGAGTGGCTGGAGGATCCATTTCCAAGATGGCGTCTTCTCTGCATGTCTGGCCCATCTGTGCTGGGATGACTCACAGACTGGACTCACTGGGAATATTGGCTTAGTCCCTTCGTAGGATGGCTCCAGCATGGAGGCTCATGTGGTGGCCCAGTTTTCCAGATAATGAGGGAGATGCTTCCTGGCCTGTGTGACTGAACCTCAGCCATCATGTAGTGTCACTCCCACCATACTTGGTTGACTGAAGCTTCACAAGCCTGCCCAGGCTTATGAGGAGGGGGCATGGACTTGCCTCCCAAAGAGAAGGGTATCAAAGAATTTGCAACCAGACCTTCAAACTGTCGCAGTTCCCCTTGCACTGATGAAGGAACCATGGCTCGTAGACTATAGGTTGTCTGCCCCAAATCACATAACTAAACTTGCTGGAGCCAATACTCAAAGTGCAGCTTGTCTGTAGAGCACCTATTCCTTCTGCCTTGTGATGCGTGGCTGCTATGGGGAAGAGAGAAGGTCTCTGCTTTGTCACTTGGTGCCTAGCATGGAGTTTGTGGCTGAATTAATGAATTAATGAATACAGCATGCCAACAGCTCCCGAGTGCTTTTGGATTTCTCTTGGATCCTAAGTGGATGGTTGGAATGATGAGAATTTGACACACCATGGAAAAGGCATAGAAGACATGTGACAGCATAGGGAGATGTTTCAGCTAGGACTCTGTCTATAGCCCTTTTAACTTAAAAACACATTTTTTGTACTCCCATTACCAGTCCCAACAGGCAGATAATGAGACTCATTTAGGAGCGGGAGAAACTGAATGAATGTCAGGTGGTTTCCCTGGGGAGAGGCTTAAGCACATCTTCCTTTCCCTGTAAGAAGAAGCCTGGGAACAGAGAGACAGGGTCCATCTGTGGGAAAATCCCCCTGCTCACCTGTCCCTCACCAACAGCCTGACTTTTGTATAAAGGTGAAATATTGTGACTGGAAATATTGTCCAGTAGCCATGGGATCAATAGACACAAAGAGAATCACTCCACATCAAGAGGTAGTGTCAGAGAGACCAAGGTGGGGCCATTGCCTTTGGGTGCACTTCCCCCTGAATGAGTGTCTCAAGCTCTTTTTTATTAGGTTCTTATCATAACATTGAGCATTCTTATGAGTCAGAGGGAAAGTGGGTTAAAGTATATTTTCTTGTGAGACAGGGAAGGGTTATTATTTATGTTAGTATGGTCTGACCACTCCATGTAGGCAGAGTGGTGCCATGTCTGCACACAGGCAAGGTCAATGACCAAGGTCAGAGAGATAACAGAAGGGGACTTTTAGGCTCAAAGAGCTTCCAAGGTTCAAAGCCTCCCCTGGAAAGTAGCTACAGCCTTCCCCAGACACTTTTCCTTAGATTTTCTCCAGCCCTCCAGTGATGACTTCCATTATAAAATATGGCTAAGATGAAAGTGGATTCACCCTTGAAAAAAAAAAAAAAAAAACCCTACCAATCAGAGAACTGAGCTCACACCCAGGCATCAACACAAGTTTTCTGTGTGCTCCAAAAGAGTTTACCTCACCTCTCTGGGATTCAGCTTCAGTATCTGGAACTTGATGTTCTGTGGTTTGATCACTGTCCTTTCACATCTGGCTTTCCATTGTGCAGAGGATGGACTATACATTACTCTCTTTCCCTCTGCCTTCACACTGGCCTGCCGTCAAGCTTCACTCACCTCTATTTGCAAAGCCCTTCCCCCATCACCCAGGTAAGGGGTTCCTAGGAGTTTTTACCCTGTTTTTGTGGTTCTTCTGTGAGTCTGAAGTTATTTCCATCCTTTACTTTCTTTCTCCATTCCTTCCACCCTGCTCCAAACCATCATCTCTCCCCTGGGATGTTGCAATTGCCTCATAACCATTTTTTGGTTGATTGGTCTGTTCTTCTGAATCTGTGCCTTCTCTCCTGCAACTTCTCCACATGGAAGCCAGGCCATCCTTGTTTCTGTTTTCTTTATATTTTGTGTGTGTGTGTGTGTGTGTGTGTGTGTGTGTGTGTTATTTTAACCATTTGAAATTGCCTGCCTCAGTACTCTTAAATACATGCTCGTCATTGGCCAAATTGTCACCTCTGTCCATCTCCAGAATATTGTTGTCATGACAAACCAAATCTCTGTGCCCACTAAATAGAGACTCCCTTTTTTGTGACTGGCTCTCTTTTGTGACTGAGCCCTCTTTTTGTGACTGGCTAATCTCTCTCCATTATAATGACCTCATGATTCCTCCAGGTGGTGGTGTGTGTCAAAATCCCCTTCTTTTCTAAGACTGAATAATATTCCATCTTGTGCATGTAGCATATTTTGGTAATCCACTCATCCATCAATGGACCTCTGAATTCTCCTACCTTTTGGCTTTTGTAAATAACATTGGGTTTTCAATGGCTAGTTGTTTCAGGAGTGGTTTGCCGGTGCCTCCTCCTTAGTCTGCCTTAGTCTGGAAGCTCAGCTGAAACCTGTCCACCATGGGTAACCCTGCCGGTATCTGAGATACCAGTGGCATAGCTTTCAGCCTCATCACAACACACAAGCCCCCACAGTGTGGCAAATTAACAGACATGTCAGTTTAAATTTATACACACACCACTAAGGCCGCAAATGAAGAAAGGGAAGACTTCTACCAGCTTCTGCAATCTGAAATAGATCAAACATGCAATCAAGACATACTGATAATCACTGGTGACTGGAATGCAAAGGTTGGAAACAAAGAAGAAGGCTCAGTAGTTGGAAAATATGGTCTTGGTGACAGAAACGAAGCTGGAGATCGCATGATAGAATTTTGTCAGACCAATGACCTTTTCATTGCAAATACATTTGTTCAACAACATAAATGGAGACTATACATATGAACTTCACCAGATGGAGCATACAGGAATCAAATTGACTACATATGTGGAAAGAGACGATGGAAAAGCTCTATACAAAATGTCAGAACAAGACCAGGTGCTGACTGTGGATCAGACCATCAACTTCTCATGTGCAAGTTCAAACTGAAGCTGAAGAAAATTAGAACAAGTATACGAGAGCCACAGTGTGACCTTCAGTATATCCCACCTGAGTTCAGAGACCACCTCAAGAATAGGTTTAATTCATTAGACACAAATGATAGGAGACCAGAAGAGCTGTGGCATGACATAAAAGATATCATTCAAGAAGGAAGCAAAAAGTTCTTAAAAAGACAAGAAAAAAAAGAAAAGACCAAATTACATGTCAAGAGAGACACTGGACCTTGCCCTTGAACGTGGAGCAGCTAAGGCAAAAGGAAGACATGAGGAAGTTAAGGAACTAAACAGAAGATTTCAGAAGGCAGCATGAGAAGACAAAAACAACTATTATAATGACATGTGCAAGGAGCTGGAGGCAGAAAACCAAAAGGGAAAAACATACTCTGTGTTTCTCAAGCTTAAGGACATGAAGAAAAAATTCAAGCCTCAAGTGGCAGTAGTGAAAGATTCTATAGGGAAAATATTAAATGATACCGGAAACATCAAAAGAAGATGGAAAGAATACACAGAGTCATTATACAAGAAAGAATTGGTAGATGACCAACCATTCCAAGAGGTTGCATATGAAGAGGAACCAATGGTGTTGAAGGATGAAGTGGAAGCTGCCTTGAAAGAACTGGTGAAACACAAGGCTCCAGGAATTGATGGGATACCAATGGAGATCTGTTTCAACAAACAGATGCAGCACTAGAGGTGTTAACATGTTTATGCCAACAGGTTTGGAAAACAGCTACTTGGCCAACTGACTGGAAGAGATCCATATTTGTGCCTATTCCCAAAAAAGGGGATCCAACTGAATGTGCAAACTATCGGACAATATCATTAATATCGCACACCAGCAAAATTCTACTAAAGAT